>CALSCR010004054.1:0-10271 GCA_943704495.1 Pigoraptor chileana | reverse complement strand
CATGAGTGGGTGCGTATGCCACTGTGCCTATTTGTGTCTATGTCTATGCCTGTGTTACGGGGTGGGTGGGTGGGTGGGCCATATATAATATCAATACGTCACTCACTTTGTTGATGGCATTGTCGATGGATGAATGCGATTGCGTGGATTGCAGGACATGGTGAATCGCAAAACGAGCATGGAACTTCTCGTGAACGTCGCTCAGGACCAAAAGTACCGCCAATTCATCTTCATCACGCCGCAGGGTCTCAGGTGGGGTTATCTGCAATGTGTGTGTGTGTGTGTGTGTCGTGTGTTGTTAGAGCAAGAGAAGAGAGCAAGGAGGAGTGTATGTATTACTGCCCGTTGCTCACTCAACCACTCTGGCACATGCGTACACGACAACATCATCCGCTCCTGCTCGTCCCCGCAGCACCATTGCGGAGAAGGAGGGTGTGCATGTCATCCGCTTGCAGGATCCGGAGCGTTAGGCAGCTACGCACTGACTGAATCGCACTTTTCCGTCTCTTTTTGTGGAGTCCGTAGCCATGGTGCCGCTGTTGCTGTCTGTCGGCATACATATTTACTCAAGCCCAATCAACAATATAAATCCTTGTGTGTGATGAGCACGTGCACTACAACAGCGACACATCCGCAGTCACTCCAAGCGACCACGTGACTGGACGCTGCCCATCAGACGCAGAGTGCAAAGCGATCCCGCATCGCATACGACCACCCTTGGGAACGGAGACGCGGAGGCCGTCCACGCCGAACGTCTGATAGAACGCGGCGTCACGTGATAGTGATACATCGGCTGCGTACGTCATCGCCCACGACGGCGATGCGCGTGCCGGATGCGTGAGCGCAGCCACCCGGATGCGCATGTCACGTGCGCCAAAGGATATGAGTGCGTTTGTTGCGTGGCGAAATCCGCACAGGGAATGAATAAACGAGAGGGCGGCGGCGGCGGTGCAATCGGTGGACAGAGACACGTCGAGGCGGCGGGAGCACTGCTGAATCATCGCACTCGCAGTAAGATCTGTCGCTTGCGTCAATTCAGTGAGGCCCAAATAATCGGCGCTCGATTCAACACCGACGCCAAAACGCACGTTACCCATTGGACGTAACCGCACGTGGCACAAAAAGCGGTCGTTTCGCAGAGGGAGAGGGAGAGTGTGTGTTGCTGTGGTTGTGGTGGCGGCGGCGGAGTGTGTGTCTCCGATGGAGCGCCGGCGCTGCACACTGACCGGTGCAAGTGATTCAAACAACAGCATGCACTGCATGCGTCTCCATTCGCCACTCAGTCGCGCGGAAGTGCGTTTGTCAAGGCATGATGAGGCGTCGTATCCTCTGTTGTAAGAACAAAAGCTCACCAACTGATCAATCGACTGCAATAAGCGGCGGAGAGAGCGACATCTGGTTAGTCAGGCGGGATCCCACGTGACAAAGTGCAATGGCGCCGCTACTGCTGCCATGCCCAGCATGCGCAGCAGGCGAGGAAGGTGCATGTGTTTGTCTGTGTGTGCATACAAAAAGTGTTGAGGACAGTTGTGAGTGTGAGTCCTGATAGAGCAATTACCGTGCTTGGAGTGCGTGTGGCATTGGTGAGGGTGGCGACAGAGAACACGGCGGCGAGCGTGTCGTCACAGTGGAGCAGAATCTGTGATAAGCAAACACAGACACAATACATACAATACACACGTGTGTGTGGAGTGGAGAGGAGTGAGTCCAAAGTCCTACATAGCATACACATATACACAAATACATGAATAAGTGCCGTCATGTGTTGTTGCACAGTGGCAAGATGCATGCACACAAAAAACATGCACACAAATACACACATACACAAACCACGGAAGTACAGCCGGCACAACAGCCACGAAAGGTGTATGATTCAACTCAGTGCCTTAGGCGCACTGCGAAAGAAAAGATGACTCAATGACCCACGGGATGTCTCAGAGCCACTGTTTCGCCAGTCGCAACAGCAAGCATTCCCTCAGCACCAAACGCAAATCGCTTCTGGATCGATTGTAAACGTGGTGTGGACTTGTACACGGCGATGGCATTCAGCCAACTCACGTGCCGACTGTTGGAGAAGAGGCGAGAAAGTATGGCTGGCGCATCCGCTGTTGCTCGAGTGCACGTCGGCAGTGGTTGTGTGTAAGTTTGAATTAGACGATCACAAGTGGAGATCTCTTGCAAGGGTGTTGTGTGTATTTGTGTCTGTATGCCCTGTGTGTCTGTGTGCTCCGTGTGTGTTTGGTTGTTGTGTGGGTATATAGACATGTATATGTATGTGTATCGATATTGTATGTGCGTCTGGGAAGAATGTGCGCGTAAGTGCGAGAGAGTGGCGCCCCTGTCCCATTTGACTCCGCATTCCCTCATTACAATCACACCCACCGATACCCCACAGCAACCGCACATCGGCGCTGGATCTGGCATCCATCCCTCAACATGCAGACCCATCCCAACCACTGGACCTCTTCATCTCCCTACAAGCAACACCCATACACTCTTGGCTACTCCCAAAACACTCATTTTTTTGAAGAACAATGCATCAATACTGCCGTTGTCTGAGATTGAACGTTAACCATTACGCCCGGCCGCGGGATCAGGCGGGATCGGGGCGTTGGTGTCAGTCACGTGCAGAAGGATTCGGGATGACGAATCCCAATCACGTGCGGACAGATGGTTCACACACATCCCATCAGCAACAGCGATCATCTGTTGCATCTTCAGAACAGCATTTCGTCTCGCATTTAAATATTGTGTATATGTGCGTGCATGTGTGTGTGTGCGTATGTGTTGATTTCACATCGCCCCGCCGCCTTTCAGTGATCACTTCCCCAATCTCAACCAGGCCAACTCAGTCACCTGTAGTATGTCGGGCATCTCAATCGGCGCGACCGTTGCAGTCGCACTCGGCGGTGCCGCTGCGATTGCTGCAATTCATCGCGCTCACAAACGCTCGCAGAAGCAGCTCAACAACGTCTACGAAACAGAGAAAATGGTGGCAGAGTACCTTGTGCTTCACTATGGAGATCCAGACGTAGTGTGTCCTTTTCCCTTTGGTCCGAAGGACGCCACCGACTTTCCCAAGCGATGCGGTGACGAATGCATTTCCCGCGCAAAGGATGCGGGCATCAAGGGTGGGCGGGCGCTTGATTTGGGATGCGCAGTCGGCCGCACCTCGTTTGAGTTGGCGAGGTACTTTGACGACGTCGTCGGAATGGACTTGTCGCACGCGTTCATCTCCACAGCAAATGTCCTCAAGGAAAAGGGAGAGTTGGGCTACGAGATGTTGGACCAGGGCGAGCTGTCTATTCCTGCAAAGGCTGTCGTCGCATCTGACATTGTGGGTATCTGTGATATGTTCTGATATGTTGATGGCTAAAACGCAAAGGTGCGCATGTGCAGTTGATATCCATCGGGGTTTACTTCCGTGCGGTTGTCCATGTGTTTGTGGGTTTTTTTTATATGTTTCATACCATCCTTTGAAGTCAACGTCACAGCACGTGTACCATCTTGTGATGTCCGGCATCTTCATGCCCTCCTAACTCGCTGTGGCCGTGCATCTCGCTCCCACGTGCGCCCACGTGCCCTTCTTTCTTCCATCTCCAACGCAGAACCGGACCCGAGTGACATTCCTCGAGGGCGATGCCTGCAACATTCCTTTGTCGGTGGGCAAGTTTGATCTCATCTTTGCCGGCAATCTCATCTGCCGTGTGCCTGATCCCATCGGGTTTCTAAAGAGCATTGCGCAGTTCCTCAACCCCGGAGGCATGTTTGTCATCACGTCGCCATATACCATCATGGAGCAATATACGCCAAAGGCAATGTGGTTTGGAGGATATACAAAGCGGAATGCAGACGGATCAACGACGGCGGTGCGTGGACGCGATGGCATTCGCGGGGCGCTCGAGGGCGACTTTGACTTTGTCGGGGAGAAGGACATGCCGTTCTTCATCCGGGAATCCTCGCGCAAGAACCAGTGGACAGTGGCAGACTGCATGGCGTGGCGCAAAAAGATCACTGCATGAACACGCGCGGGTGGCTACATCGTGTGTGTATGTGTGCGTGTGTGAGAATCGAATGTGTTGTGATTGAGGTGCTGAGCGTGGTAGAGTTCATCACCTTGTCATGGCGGCTGTATTGGGGGCGTGCGTAAATTCGCTTGCCTTTGAACAGCACATTTGGAGACCAATGAATACAAGAAAAGTGAAAGTAGATCACTCGGCTGTGTTGTATAATGAGACTGAGCTGTCAACGCGCGCCTATACATGGCGGCTGGAGCCACAATGCCAATGCCACTGCGCCCGTGGACGCACGCAATCGCAGCACACAGAAACGCAAGACCGTCAGGCTCTGCCTCTCAGGAGAGAGACGCAACCACCGAATCAGAGTGACAATGTACGATATCACTTGACGGAAAGAGAGAGTTCAAGATGCTGCATGGAAGAAGCCGGATCGGTGAACTCGGTGCATGTCCTGTTACTGCAAGTCGCCGTTACTTGTCGACCGTTTACCGATGTCGGCGGCGTCGTATTGTGCGTGGCCGTCATTTGCCGGTTGCGGAGATAGCAGGGAGATGGGCTGCCCATGTGACGGCACGGTGACGGCACTTGGTCGGAGGGGGGTCGTCACTACTGTATGATGGTGGATGCCACCATGGCGTGGTCGGTCGAACGCAACACAAGCGGAGTAACGCCCTGGCGAAGACGTAACGCCACTTCAAGCGACGTAATAATGCGTCCGGCAACAGAAGAGCGCTGGGCGTCGTTCTATTGTTTACCGTCATTGTTTTTGTGATTGTTTGCGTGTTGGGTGGTGGGCATAATTTGTACAATGGATTTGCAAAGGCGAGGATCAATTGCGTGAGTGGGCTGCGACGCGCAAGGCAAGATTTATACATATTTAAAATAGGTATATAAAACGAAATGGCAATTTGAAATAACAACTAGGAGACAAGACGACACAAAATATAACGCATGATGCACTTGCCTACCCTTGTGCTATTGACACAGCACATATATCCACACACACAGACAGAAGCACACACACGATCCATCCACATCCACATGCGCTCCAAAAACACACACACACACACACACCACTTCACGGCATGTTCATAAAGAAAAGCAAAACTCACCGAACCGTCGCAGTAATAAACCGGAATGTCAAACACGTCTGCAAGCGCATCCACTTCCGCGAGCTCTATCGCATAGTGGGAGGGCTTATCAACTGCATGTGAAGATGCGGTGAGAATGAATGAGAACAAGAGGAGTCATCAACGGAGCACTAGACACACACAATCAAAAGTTCATCTTCAAACCCCAACACCACGAACCTCTTGTTACAACGATGCAGCACCGTCCTGTAAAGTAGTGGTGGCCGAGTTGCCTCAGTGCGGCAGACGCCATGTCCAGAGAATGTCTGTTTGTCGCGTCCACCATAACAACCGCGTACTCAATGCGTGGGCGTGTACCCGTTGAATCCTCCGGGAGCGGCATCACTGCTGACGTTCGTCTACAAGCGTGATATGGGGGGTAGGTATATATTTGCACAAGCCAGATGTAAGAGATGGTTTATGTGCGTGCAAATCAGGGGAGAGTTGAAATCTGCAGGGCAACGATTCGTGAAAAATGTATGACGAAGGAAGCCGCATGCAATAACATTACGTTTTCTCTCAAACTACCCACATTTGCACGGCAACGTTCTTTGAAACCTCAATCATACGCCTGCCAAGTGACTTGCGTCCCACAAATGGCGGCCCAAACACCTGCAACCGAGTAATGCGTTCTGATTATATCAATCACAACCCCTGGCATGTTTTGGGTCACAGAAATACGCGACAGTTTATGAATTTCGTTATTGTTCGCTGCAAGAAAAAAGAAATCAAAAAAGAACCAAAGAAAGGCAAACCAAACCTTTGCGGACACTAACAAGAACATACCAGCACTGCGGCACTGAGGCCGCCCGACACACTCGGCAGCTTGCCAAAGGGCGTCAGTTTTTCCACATGTGGCTGCGTCATTCTGTCTATTCCCGTTGCCCTTCAAAGTGCACCGCGTTATTAGTGTGATGGTCGATGCTCACGACGACAAGATTGATCGATTGATGTATTTACGCCGTATGGGTGCCGTGCTTTTCAGTCGTCCTCTGAACCCGTGAGTGTATTAAATGTTGCATACTCATATATCCCGACGCAGTATTAATCTCTCTTTCTCCGTTGTTCCTCTCCCCCTCTTTTTGTATATGTCACTGGCCATAGCTAATGATGCCGAAGTCTCGCTCAAAAGTAATGGCGGGAAAATCATCAAATCCCCGAGTTACAACCGAGTTCTCGGCTGCGGTTTCGTTTCCAGGGTCACCCCGCACAGGACTATTTATAGTGTAATAATCAAAGTATAAACTAAATTTATCTAGTTATTATATATTGGTCGCACACACTATAAATACAATATGTCGGGAACTGTCAAAGTAACCAGCAGCACTTTAATGTGGCCAGTCTGCCTAATTTAGCGACATTTTTAGCCTGCATTGCAGGTGTCGGTGCCGGGTGAGTGCGGCAAAGCATAAATCGCGAACGAAAAAGGTGTTGTCATACATGTATCTCGGCGGTTTTACCCAACGGACTCTCACAGCAGTCCGCAGGTGCAGAGAGAGAGAGGGAGAGGGAGAGAGGGAGAGAGGCATCCGTGCTGCCTGCAGCCATCAGGATGCATCCCTCTATCCATCCATCCATCCATCCATCCATCCATCCATCCATCCATCCATCCATCCGCCCATCCATCCGCCCATCCTTCCATCCATCGGCATCCTTGCTTTTCTACGATCGGCTGATTCGCCCTCAGTTTGCTAACTGAAAGTGATATTCGAGTACATCGTTCCATTATTTACGGTGGCCGCTTTTGATCTTCACGGCATACATTTGCCGCTGCTGCTGTACGTCTAGTAAGCACTATAATTCGGCGTCTGCGTATAGAGCAGCAAGAGTAAGCAGCAAGAGTCAATCGTCGTTTTACTATTCGGATTACAACGGCATTGTTTGTGCGCGGGCTCTCTCATATTTTTTTTGCACATCGGTTATTTCCGATTGCGCGACAATCCAACGCTTTGACGCGCTGCTTAGTTGCTGCGCGTGTCGGGCGAGATGGAGCTGCGAGTTGGTAACAAATATCGGCTAGGCCGCAAGGTCGGCAGTGGTTCCTTTGGCGATATTTATTTGGGTATGTGATCGATCGTCCCTTGAATCTCCCCAGTGTCTGTTTGTTGTGCATGCTCATCACCAACAGATCGTATTTCCCGCCTTCCTTTTGTTTGTCTGTGTGCGTCGTATTGTGTTGTTGTCTTTACTTTTGAACTTGGAACTGCTGTCTCAATATGCCGGGCTATTATATACGTCTGAAAACAGGAACGAACATCACAAACGGTGAGGAGGTTGCCATCAAACTCGAGTCGGTCAAGTCGAAGCACCCTCAGCTGCAGTATGAGTCCAAGCTTTACAAGATTCTCCTCGGTGGAGGTTGGTACCTAGATCACGCTTTCGTTGATCTTGTTTTGTGGTTTTGCTTGTTTTGCCTGTGTTTTTGGTCTCCGTCTGTGATTCTTCTGCTTTCCTTGCGTCAGAAGAATCCTCTCTGGATCAAAAACCGAAAGCACTATATTCCTGTGTCTTCTTGTGACCTCCCATCTTTTGACACACGGTTGTGTTTTTTCTATCTTTCCTTTTGTTTGCGCGGATGGTGGGGATGCAGTGGGCGTGCCGCATTGCAAATGGTTTGGTGTCGAGGGAGATTACAACGTGATGGTGCTTGATCTCCTCGGTCCCAGCCTCGAAGATCTATTCAACTTTTGCTCGCGAAAAATGAGCGTCAAGACGACGCTCTTGTTGGCGGATCAAATGATTGCGCGGGTCGAATATGTCCACTCGAAGAATTTTATTCACCGGGACATCAAGCCCGACAACTTTCTCATCGGACTCGGAAAAAAGGCAAACCAGGTGTACATTATCGATTTTGGACTCGCCAAGAAGTATCGGGATCCCAAGACACACCAGCACATTCCGTATCGGGAGAACAAGAACTTGACGGGGACTGCGCGCTACGCCAGCATCAACACACATCTTGGCATCGGTGCGTGTTCACTTTTGTCTTTTTTTGTGTTTGAGCTTTCATTTTGTGTTTTGACATTAATTTGGAGTATGCACTCTTGAACTCACCCATGGTATTCCTCGTGTGTGTTTCTTTTTGCTTGTTCTTGTTGTTGTTGTTGTTATTGTTATTGTTTTGTTTTTATTGGTGTTTGCAGAACAAAGCCGACGAGACGATCTCGAGTCGCTCGGCTATGTCTTCATGTATTTTGTGCGGGGCAGCCTCCCGTGGCAGGGACTGAAGGCTGCAAACAAGAAGCAAAAGTACGAGCGCATCAGCGAAAAGAAAATGTCGACGCCGATTGAAGTTCTCTGCAAGGGATTCCCTAGTGAGTGTGCTTGTGTGTGCTTGTGTTGTGGTTGTTGTGTTTATTGTGATGCCTTTGGTGGGGCCATCTCAATTTTGCTGCCGCAAGCGAGTGCACCTCTGCAATCGGCCCTTTTATTGGTTAATAGGGCGGAAAAACGTGGTCACTTTTAATGATACAGGCACGCTTGTTGTATATTTGTGTTTGTTTTGATCTGCGATAATGTGATTAGAATTCATATCGTCAATGGGCATTGTATATCATTGTATATGGCAAGAGTCAATGCACCAGGGTGCTGATCATGCACACTGTCGATAGAGTGGATGTGTGTTGATGTGTTTTTGGGGTTTGAAGACGAATGTGTGCATGCATCCTCTAATGCCTCTGATTGTTAAGGTTGATGTGCGTGTCCACGTTTATTCGCTCTCCAATCACAAGACACGCCATACTCAACCATGTTTGTGCTCCATCCACCCAACAGCCGAGTTTGCGACCTACATGAACTATTGCCGATCTCTGCGATTTGACGACAAGCCCGACTATGCGTATCTGCGACAACTGTTTCGCAACCTCTTTACGAAGGAGCGATATGTGTACGACTACATTTTCGATTGGACATTGCTCAAGCACGTGAGTGGGATGGCGCTGCACACCATAGTGGCAATGTTGTGTTTTTTCTTCCGTGTTTTTTCTCTTGTCTTGAATTCCCATATTCATTATAATACACCCATTTCCACAACAAAGACACGCAATCACCTGACCCTGTTGTCTTTCATTTATATTTCAACAGCAGCAGCAGCAACAACAACAACAACAACAGGGGGGCTCCCAGCAAGCCGCCCAATCTGCGCAACCCACAGCCGCTGGACTTCAAATCTCTGGCTCGTCCAACATTGCTGTTGGTGGCACGCCCGCACACGGCGCATCGCAGGCACGCACGGCACAGCCCGGATCTGCCTCTGCGCTCCCCTCGCGAGCGGCGTCGTCTGCGCAGGCGGCGCACAACACGTCCATGACGGTCGGGCACAGCAGCAGCCAGCAGTTTCTCGGGTCGAGTGGCGGCGGCGCCATCACATCGTCCCAGGGTGCTTCTCAGCCAACCTCACGTGCCCAGTCGCGAACGGCGGTGCCTGGGTCGGGCGTCGCGGTGGGTGGTTCGGCCATGGCCATCGGTGGCGTGCAGGCGTATGGTGCAACTTCGGCTGTCCCCGGACGAGTAGCGTCGGCGTCAACACGCTCGCCTGACCCGCGTCTGACGAGCA
Organism: Pigoraptor chileana; assembly: GCA_943704495.1. Taxonomy (NCBI): domain Eukaryota; class Filasterea; order Ministeriida; family Capsasporidae; genus Pigoraptor; species Pigoraptor chileana. The sequence goes on along the minus strand of CALSCR010004054.1, from coordinate 567 downwards.
CCGCGACGGCTGGCGCAGTGCCGGCGTCGGCGTCGTCTGGACTCGTGCGCTCATCCAGCAGCTCGCGGCAGCCGACTGCAAAGTGAGCGGAGCATTCCATTTGGGCACGAGGGCATATTTGTGGGATTGATTTGTTTTTAATATTACGAATGGCCAGTTAAGCTAATGACGGAAGTTCCATCGAATATGTGGTGTGTGTTTGCTGTGTACCATGCAACACGAATAACGCCAACAACACCACTATGCAATTGCTCGTGCTGCTCTTGCTGTGTGCGTGCAGTGCGGAACTTGTGTGACTTTGATCCTGTCTCGAGTGCTCCTTGTTGTTGTTGTTGTTGTCGTCGTCGTCGTCTTTGCTTATGCCATTGGCCGTCGCTGTAAAATGCTGTTGCGCGTGCGTTTGCCGTGTGTTGGCTCTGCTGCTTTGTTTTTGTTTTTGTTTTTTTTTGCTTTCCACTTTTTTTCTTCCTCAATCACTTTTGCCTCCACAAACTGTGTTTTGATTTCTTTTCTATTTTCACCCACCTGTATCATCTTAATGTCTGGGATCAATCCCCCCTCCCCCCC
>CALSCR010004053.1:5937-21660 GCA_943704495.1 Pigoraptor chileana | reverse complement strand
CTCTCTCTCTCTCTTGTGGAGTCCATGGGCACAGCGCCTATGACACTGACTTGAATCCTACATCTCTCTCTCTCTCTCTTTGTGGAGTCCATGGGCACAGCGCCTAAGAAACTGACTTGAATTCTACATCTCTCTCTCGTTGTCTTGTGGAGTCCATGCGCACAGCGCCTAAGACATTTACTTGATTCCTACATCTCTCTCTCTCTCTCTCTCGCTTTCTCTTTGGCTGATGTGGAATCTATGAGCACAAGAGCGCCTCAGATTCTGCCTTTACGCCTCCTTTCTTTCTTACGCTATCTCTTATGGAGTCGTACCACATTTCACTTTGTATCGCACTTGTGATGCGCACGTCGCCTAAGACACTGACTTGAATCCTACATTTCTCTGTATCTTGTGTGTATGCGCTCATACCTTCATTCATACCCTCTTGTTGCTTCCCACAGGTTCCCGAGGGATGGCTTACCGATTTGAACGACAAGTCGATGGTCACCATTAGCAACGCACTCGTCGACGACACCGTGGCGGGTGCGAAGGTCGGGGACAGCTTCCAGTTTGAGCGCGTCGGCTATTTTTGCGTGGATCCCGACAGCGATGTCAAGGCGGGGCGTCTCGTATTCAACCGCATTGTCGAGCTCAAGGAGGATGCCGGGAAGGCCTGAGCATATGGCCCGCAGGGACGTCGTTTGTGCATGTGTGTGTGCGTGTGTGCATGTCTGCGTGTTTGTCTCTGTCTTTATGTGTCTGTGTTTGTGTTTTGAAGAATTGGCTTTGGTTGTTTTTGCGACTGGATAAGGTGCGGATTTTGTTGGGGGTTTTTTTATATTAATGTTGTTACTGTTGCGAATGTGCGTGGGAACCTAGTGCATAAACATAATCATGAACAGTCGAGAGAAGCGTTTCTTTGCCACTATGCCTGCTGTGTATGGGTATGTATGTTTATGTGCTTGATTAGTCAAAAGGTCACCGCTATTTCCTGCATTGCGCCGAGCATTTCAACCAGCTCACTCACAAAACTGCCGACAAAAAAAACCGTATTGCCGCAGTCTGCCGTGACTAATACGGCACATCCTGCAATTTTAGCATTGCTCAAAAGTAAAATCCTGGTTTGTTAGGGCTGCGCTGGTACACGGGCTCTGCTCGTTCTTCAATTCCCAATCGTCATTCTTCGGTCTGTGTCACGTGCGGCGAGCTACGTTGCCATGTCGGCACTAACAGCTTTTTGAACTTCCGCAAGGCAAGCAAGCCACGGACGGAAAATGTCCACAGAAGACGACGGAGAAGTTCGTCCAAACTGACCAACTGCCAAGCCAGTCACGAGCACGGCCGGAAACTGACAGGTTTTAGTTCCATGCACTGGCGACGTCACTACATTGTGGCACAAGACCTCAATGCCGCGGGAGTGCTGCAGTGGCTGTACACTGTGAGGTTGTCACTACTGTCCCCGTAATCAGATGGTCAAATACGTGTCAGTCCCTATCACTCAGGGTCAATCTTGTTTGGATCAAACCCCTTTCCTAATTGGGTGGGCGGCATCCACAAAAGGGAATAAAACTACATCCCAAATGGGAAACTAGGAGCAATGTTTATCTTCATAAGGCTTTTTAATTGCTGTCTGGCGGACCAGGTCACCTTTGGATCTACTCGGTTGTCCACGGCTGCAAATGGCCACTTACGTTGCACGAGTCCGGCGGAGACCCCTTTAGCCCGTTGACGGCCACGAACAACAAACGAACTCCACAATCCCCTCGTGAACATTAATAGCTCTACAAATCGGCGAAAACATGGCGAAGTAGAAAGCTTCAGCTTCAAATTTCGGGTTCGGAATGACTCCTGCCATGGCTGGGCATGTCTTCGTTCTCATTCACTGAGTCACATTGCCCATCACATACTCTGAACCCATACCACGTACTCTGAAACAAAAATGGCGCTACCTCCAATCGAGATCATGAGCCCGCGAGTTCCCGAGCTCGAAGTGACCTCATCACTCGTTTTACCCACCGCTGAGCCCACCATTAACTACGGCAAGGCAACCAGCCGAAGAGGATCGAATTCCCCAAGTCCAACAGTGGATGCAAGCCCACGGCTTGGGGCCGGCGCATCCCCCACTCAACGAGCGCCACCAAAGATGAAAAGGAGAGTGTCTTTGTCGAATGAGGTGACCTTCTTAGGGGCGACCTATCAACCCGGTCTCGGATCGGATGGAGCTATCCCAACTTTATACGGCGCCGTAGACAGCGTTAACGGATCGTGTCGGGGAGAATTGTCGACGTTGTCGGTTGAGCCTACAGTAAAAAAAGGCAAAGGACAAAGGCCCTCAGCGTGCTCGAACACAAGCATCCGTGGCACACTGGCGCCTCCGACAAGACTCAGGAGCGCATCGGAGAGCAGAATCTGCTCCGCTGCATCGAGGGCGAGAAGATGGACCATTGGCATAGAGGAAGGCTTAAAGACTCCTCCCGCTCTGCAAGCTACCACCCTCGGCGCATCATCACAGTCCGTCTGTGCATCATCGCAGTCGGTCTCATCGTCATCATCCACGTCCTCTTGCTTGTCGCTGGTGACGTCCGAAAGCATCAAGTCGCTGACAACCTCGGCCCCGTCGCGAAGGCGAAAGTCGTGCGCAGGCGAGCTGCTCTACAAATGCGACAAACTTCGCAACTCTGAGCGGAACATGTTCGGCCTCATGGACGAGATTGGAAACATCCTAAGCAAGATGAACACGGATGATCCGTGGGGACCTAGATTCGACTGAGGGGTTTCGGCCGCGGGCATGATACAAATGCCGGCCAAATGCACTGAAGCTGCGAGCTGCCGAGCGTGTTGTGAAATCGCGTGTGCGCTGCGTGTGGTTGGAGACTAATATATATATAAATATGCACATACATGCTGAGCCTTCACAGCACATCCGACTACATATACGAATGCGAGACAATCAGTGAAAAGTTACTACGGTAGTAGTAACATCAAGCAGTCGCTCCACCACCCCGGAAGTTTGTATGATGGCTATTTCAGATAGGCCCACCGGCCCAAGCAGTTCAACGGCGGGTCGTTTCAGCGCGCGCACAGTTTGCAGACTGTTTAGGCCAGTCCGCATCAATGACAGTCTGTATTGTTGCGCCGCTGTTGCAATATGGAATCGCTCAAAGCACAAGTTGTGCCACCCAAAGAGATACTGTGTACCTTTTCTGTATGTGCACTCTATTGCTTTCCGATGTAGAGGTTATGCCAGCTTGATCTTCCACATATTTGCGGGTGGTGTGGTTTGTGGGCATTTGTTTTGCATATCACTCATTGCAGTGTTGTGCCCTTTTGTATCCACTGCATTAGCATTTGGTGGTGAATTCCAGTCTGTTGTCGGTACAAAGCGTGATTGCGTGGGCATCCTGCAGTGAACAACGCTGTCGATCTCTCTTTTTCTCTTGGGTCGGTATTGTCCCTTGTGGCACTGCTCTCGACATTGGGGGAGTGTAATATGGGACAAATATCAACGTAGGCTGCTGGTCCGTTACATCTAGTGTGGGAGAATGCGCGCTGTCGACCGCTGATGTCCATCTCTGTGGGCCGCTGTCGGATGCCCGAAAGCTCCGACTAAATTGTCTCCAGTGGTCGACGCACTGTGCACGCACACTAGCGTTGTAATCCAGAGGGCGCAAATATGGAGACGAGTGTGCGCGTTGCACTGAGGTGGGCCTGGCTGGGATGGCATTTGCATGCTCGGCGTGCAACCAAATGGCTGCCACATATTCTGCACTAATAAGAATTTCCCGATGCTGACTCCGCCGAGCAAAGTGGTTTGTTTAGTGTCCCGGATCTTAGCCCGGCCAATTGCAAGTGCTGACTTGAAACGTGGTGTGCCTGTGTTATGTGTGCGTGTGTGTGCGTGTGTGCATGTAGGGTGCGCCCTCAAAGCTCACGCGAGCGGCTCGAAATGTGTCGGGAATGCGTCACTCGAATACCTGGTGAACAGCAGGTAGGCAATAATGATGCCCCACTGCTTGTGTGTGCGCGCTCGCATATGTGTACCTGTGTGCGTTGCGCCAGTCATTTCAGTGTCCCAAGTTTATGTAACTGCTCATTGCGTGTCATAACTGAGATTCCTAAGTCAACGACATACATACACACACATCCACTTCGATTCACATCATGTGTCTATTGCACTCGCGTACTCACGCTTTGATTCCCAAACCCTGCTCGAAAAGGTTGTTCTTGGCAAAGACCGCTCCTTCACATTCGACTATGTGTTTGACACGGAATGCCACCAAGAAGATATATTTGATTCGTGTGTGGCGCATCTCATCGACAGGTGATTAGTGCGTGTGTGTTTGAGTGTGTGCGTGGGTGTGTTACTGGTGGTTGCATGTGTGTGTGTGTTTGAAACGTGTTGGTGTGTTACTGTTGGTTGCATGTGTGTGTGTGTTTGGTATGTTGGTGTTGGTGTTGCTGTGAATTTGTGTGCGTGTTGGGTGTGTGCTGGTGTGTGGCGTGCCTGCTTTACTGATGCACCCACCTCCAATGCACTTTCACACACCACGTGAGCAGCTGCTTCGATGGATTCAATGCCACTATCCTCGCCTATGGACAGGTTGGTATTGGCAGCAGTTGTAGTGCTTTTGGCACTCGCCGATTCCTCTCTTCATATATTTTGGTCTGTCTGCACACTGGTGTTTCAGTTTCGATCGAGCACAGAACTTTGAAACGACAACACATTGGCTGACGGCCGTGTTGCAGTGCCCTATGCCCTCTCTGTCTTTGTTGGTGCGGTATGTTAACATGCAGTCTGTTAAAACTGCGTCGTCTGTGTGTTCTTGCATTATCGACAGACCGGATCGGGAAAGACGTACACAATGGGAACTGGATTCGACAGTGGAATGGATCCGCAGAACCTCGGTATGTTCGCTTCCATTTGTTGGCCGCTGTCGGCCTCCATCACGTGATACGGTGCTCTCTGTGCTTACGAGGTCACTCTCCCGCGGTCCCGCATTATAGCGCATCGTAACAAGCTCGTTGTGGAACATTGCATTGCATCAGATTTGCTGGTTGTTGTGATTTCTTTCCCTTCTGTCGCCATTTGTTCCTTTGTGTTCCTTTGTGGATCCATGGCTGTGAGCACTGTGTGTGTTGTCACACTGCAATTTTGTGCTCTTCCATGTGCTGTCGGCGATACACCATTCACCATTCTTCCAAAGCGAGGCTGTGTCGTTATCAAATGTTGCCTTTGTGAGTTTCGAGTTGTGACACTTTCCTCTTTCCATTCTATTTTGTGATGTTGGTGTCGTTTGCAGGCATTATACCCCGCGCCGCCAACCGTATATTTGAGAACGTTCGGCGCGATCGGGAGAAGGCCAGGGAGGATGGCATTCCACCCCCGGAAGTGACTGTCTCGGTCTCGTTCCTCGAGCTGTACAATGAGGATATAATCGACCTTCTGGCGCTGTCCACGCCTGGCGGGGCAGATGCGCGCCCAAAGTCAGCGCAGTCGCTAGGTGCGTGTGAATGTGTGCGTGGGCGGGGCGTGTGTGTGTTTGCGTATGTGTTTGTGAATGGTGAGCTTCGCACCTACATGACCTTCTTTTGTGTGCAAGACTCCATATGAAAGTGGGTTATTGATGTGAATCATGTACTCTGTGTGTGTGTATCGGTGGGATGGTTGCAGGCAAGGGACGCGGTGGAATCACTATCCGGGAGGACCAAACCGAGGGCATTGTTCTTGTTGGCTCGACAGCGCAGACGGTCTCATCGCACGACAACATGCTCGAGTGGGTTAAAGTGTTGTTGCTTGTGTGTTACTATCAATTGCTGCGTTGTGTTGGCGTGGAATTCAATGTGTGGTTCTGACATCCGAATATCAATACTCTCTCATCGACAAACAAACATCCGCGGCTGCGTACAAATGACAATACGGCAATTCGGCAATACGACAAACCGAAAAATCAAAACACAAAACCACACAAAACATTCAAAAAACACACAATAACCGCACAATGACAGGTGCCTGCAGCGGGGCTCACTCTCACGGACGACCGCAAGCACAAGCATGAATGCAGTGTCGTCCCGATCGCACGCAATATTCACCGTGCACATCATGCAGCGCCGTTACGTCCGACCGCAGGACGGCGGTGACGTTGATGGGTCGTCAGAGGGACAGCCAAAGCCACAGTCGGTGGATGCGCAGTGGGAAAACCTCATGGCGAAATTCCATTTTGTCGATCTTGCGGGCTCGGAGCGCGTGAGTCGATGCTTTTTGCCGCGCTTAATTCTTTTGTTTTGGTTTGCTTGTTGCTGTTTGTTTCCACTTATTTTGCTTTTGTGTCTGACTTATTTGTGGGTGTGTGGCATGGAGAGTTATCAAGAAACTTCCATGGGTTTTGCTTGTGTTGATTCTTTGTTGCTATTGTTTGGGAAGGGGGGGGGGGGGGGGGGGGCATTCGATTCTACGCTGTGTGTCGTGCATGCGTGTGTTGTTGCTGTCAATTCTTTGCTTTGTCTGTCGTTGGTGTGTGTTGTTTTTGCAGAATTTACAATCATGATGCTCAGTTTATGTTTGTGTGTTGTTAACATATTGTGTTTGGTCGTCATCCGTGCGTCACCTTCTCGCGTCATGTGCAGTTAAAACGGACAAATGCCACGGGCCACCGCGCAAAGGAAGGCATTTCCATCAACGTCGGATTGGTGAGTGGCAGTCACGTGGCAAGTGCTTTTCTGTACCTCCCCCTCTAATCCTCGTGTGTATGTTTTGTGGTTGGGTGGGTGTGCGCGTGAGTGCATGTAGGTGTGGTTTGTGTGCAAAGAACCTGCGCTGGCACGACTCGTCTCTCTCTCTTTTTCTCTTTTGTGGAGTCCGTGTGCACAGCACCTGCGACACTGACCTGAATCCTACATCGCTCTATATCACTCTCTGTCTCGTGTAGTGTCGATGGGCTTCTGTCTGTGGCATTTGAATACTGAAGGCCTTCCATCTCCTTTTTTTCGCTCTCTCTCTCTCTTCCCTCCTGCTCCGTTGCGCTGTGCGGCTGTTCAGCTTGCCCTTGGAAATGTCATCAGCGCACTTGGCGACCAATCCAAGAAGTCCAGTCACGTGCCATACCGAGACTCTAAGCTCACGCGATTACTTCAGGATTCGCTCGGCGGAAACAGGTACTTTACTGTTGCCGTTTTTTGTGTTGTTTTTCCTCCTGGATTACTATACTCGAATCGACCGGATGCTGAATGGGCATTCGGTTTCTTGTTCTGGATTGCTGTGCATCGCCATAACTGTTTCATTGGCCTTCATAATGCTCACACCATGGGGCGTGTGTGTGTGTGTGTGTGTGTATCTTGCACCGAGCAGCAAGACGCTGATGGTGGCGTGTGTGAGTCCGTCCGACTGTGACTTTATGGAGACTCTCAACACTCTAAAGTACGCCAATCGCGCGCGCAATATTAAGAATCGCGTTGTCGTCAACCAGGACTCACATGCGATGGAAGTCGCTGCGCTCAGAAAGCAGATTCAACAGCTCAGGCTGGAGCTCATTGAGACAAAGACGGGCGTGAAGGGTGTGTGTCCTTCGCGTGCTTTTTTTTTGTGCTTCACGTCGCCGCTCTGTCCCGCTTTGTCCTGCTTTGTCGCGAGTCAAATATTATGCTCTTTTATCGCTCGCAAGGCTCTGTGGTCTTGGTCTGTCTGACATGATCATGCTCCCCTTTTTTCCTATCATCATTCCTCCCCCCCCCCCCCCCCTAATGTCCCCATGCTTCGTTTTGACAGCGACAGACCTGTCACTTGGGGCAGACGGCAGCCTCGGTGATCTAGTCAACGAAAACAAAATGCTGCAGGCGGAGAATGAGCGATTAAAGCGTTTATGTGACTCGCTGAAGAGCGACAGAGTGGCCGCGGACGAACGCACTGCAAGGGCCATTGCGGAGCGAGATGTTGCAAAATCCGTCGTCGAGTCCCTCGGTGGTGGCAATGTGGTGGCTGGCGACGGCGCCCCGCTGCAGCCTGATTGGTCGCGTGCAATTGCCGAACTCTCGTCTAAGTTAGAACATGCGGAAGGTGAGCTTGCCGTTGCTCGGGCGGCGATGGCCCAAGCCCCGCGAACGCCGACGGGCCGGGCAGAGAAGGGCGGGGGTGGTAGTGGCCACGTGACACAGAGAGATATGTCGTCACCGGCGGCGTCATCGTCGCTGGTGACGCCCACGAAAGCGAGGGGAGCCGTTGCGCCCGCTCGACAGTCGTCGGCGCCGAAAGGGTCACGTGGTGTGGCGGATGCACAGCACTCGCAAAGTGCAGCGCCATCTGCACTGGCTGCACTGAGACGAGAGTCTGTGGAGCGGGGTCCCATCGAGAAGGTGGGCGGCAGAGCCGTGATGGTGTGTTTGATGGTGTGTGTGTGCGTGTTGGCTGTTTGCATGGGCACATCGCATCTTGAAGCGGCCGTCGATGCAAAGTCTCCCTCTCCGATCACATTGGGAAGTCGTCTGCCCAATGCCCACTACTCTCTACTTCAGTATATCTCGGCCACTGTTGGTGTGCTGTTCAGTTCGTGACAGTGCCGATGACGCCTCTGACTTAATCTTCCCCCTACACATCCCTCTTTTGTGTGTACATGTGTCTGTGTTTGTGTGGATATATGTATGTGTCTGTGTGGTGCAGCCTGTGCATGTGCGCATACGCTTGCTCATTGCCGAGGAGCAGGCAGAAATACGTCATGAGGCAAAATTCAACCGCTCTCTCCGTGCGGCATACCGAAAAGCCGCCGCACGCATCCGGGAGAGCACGCACGTGGAAACACCTCCGAAGCAGACAACCCCGGCAAAGGGAAAACCCACAGTTGCATTGAAGGATTCCGAGGCCTCGGCAAAAGCGGCTTCAGAGACACCTGGCAAGGTTAAGCGGAAAGCGGCGACACCGCAGCAGCCGCAGCCGCGCGTGCGCGTGGGCTCAGTTGCCGGTCGCACATCCGCAGCTAATGACGAGCCGGTCGCTGTGTCGGACAGCGAGGTGACCGCACGGAATGCCCGTGGCTCTGTGTCCGGTGCATCTCTGTCTGGTCACCTCACTCCGCCGGTAACCGTGCAGGTAGGAAAGGTGACTGGACAGGCCGCGGGTGGTGCGCCGGTGGTTGCCGGTGACATTGCGGATGTGGCCTCCCCCTTCTCCTTGGCTCCGATAGGGGCGTCTGCGGTCGCGTTGGTTGCAACGAGCATGGAGGATCTCGTGTATTCCGACACGGACGACGCCGAGGATGCGCTTGTGATTGACGACGAGGACGGGGGACTGTCGACGGACATTGCGAATTTGTCCGACGAAATCATGCAAAAAGAAGAACTTGTGCGGCAGCTGGAGATGTCACGTGCGCGGATGGAGGGCATGCGGCGCGATTATGAGCGCAAGATGACCGAGCTGAGGGACACGATTCGCGCGACGGAGGTTGAGAGGGATGCGGCGATGCATGCAGACGATAACGAGCCCTCTGTGGCTGTGCCGACGGGACGTGGGTTTCTTGATTGCTGGCTCTGTCTTCACTTGTCGTCTGTGGCTGTTCTCGGTCTTTTCGCTGTTTTGTGAACTCGTTCATGCACGTATTGCACCGCGGCACAAATAGCCTTTTATTGACAAACAAGGTATAACACCGACTTGAACATGTGTGTGTGCTCATTTTTATGTTTTTTTGTTGACCGTTGCAGAAACCTCGTCTTCCGCGCGAGGTGCGTCTGCAGCGTCAGACCGTCTCAATAAATCTGAGGCGTATTCGCGGAAGCTGGCGGCACTAACGGAGCAGCTGGCGTCGCTCCAGAAGGGGGCCAAGGACCACGCGCGGCTGCTCAGGCTGAAGGCCGCCAGCGAACGGACGATCACAGACCTGCGCAGAGAGGTCACCGAGATGAAGAAGCAGAAGGTGTGTGTGTGTGTGTCTGTGTGTCTGTGTATCTGTGTGTCTGTGTCTGTGTGCGTGTCTGTGTGTCTGTGTGTCTGTGTGTCTGTGTGTCTGTGTCTGTGTACATGTGTGCGTGTGCGTGTGTGTCTGTGTCTTTGTGTATGTGTGTGCAACAGCCAGTTCTGTTCTTATATTAAACGAACTCCTCGTGCTGGTCACACCGACACAGGTCGCTCTTGTGCAGCGAATGCGGGAAGAAAGTCGTCGCCTCAAAGGCGAAACAAGCGAGCGCGCAAGAGAAATCAAGCAGCTCCAGAAGGAGTCGCGCCGCTATGCCAGTCGCATCAAAATCCTCGAGGCAGAGAAGAGCAAGCAAGAAATGATGCTGCGGAGGCGCCTCGAAGAGGTTGCCGCGGCACAGAAGAAAGTGCGCGAGCAGTTTGCGCCACAGGTGCGACGACGGGGATCGCAGCCGCCGCCGATGGGCCGCCCCGTGCAACTGCAGCCCGCCCCCACAGTAACGGCAACACTGGCGGTCGCCCCGCTGCCCCCTCAGGCACCGCCGTCGCTGCGGCAGTTTAGGCGCGCGCGTCTGCACACTGTCTCTGGCAGCGAATCCGTGTCGATTGTCCGGACGAGGCACGATTCCGACGGCGACGGATTGGTGAGTGGCACCGCTGGCAGCGAAAGCGAAAGTGGACATGTGCAGGGTGACGACCAGCGATCCGAGGTGAGGGGAGGTGCGACACCCGCGACGCATGCGCCGCAGCAACAGCAAGGCCCGCAGCAAGGTGCGACGGCGACGCTGACGCCGGGGTCTTCGGCGGCACTGAAGGGTGGAGCGTCGCCCGAGCCAGCGCGGAGACGGTCGTCGGCTGCCGTGGGCGCTGTTTCGCAGCAGCAGCAGCAGCAGCAGCAGGGAGGGCATTCGCCTCTCTCGCAGCGACGGAGTGCGCAGCTTGCATCGCTTTCTCTGCGTCGGAAAAAAGCGCTGCTTGAAGCGGAGCTTGCAAGGGCTGCACTGCGCAGGGAGCTGCAGATGCAGATGGACAAGCTACTCAAGACAAGAGAGGCACTCGCGCGTGAACACGAGTCGCTCGTGGCCAAACTGCGCGAATCGGGCGAAACGCTGTCCAGACAGGAGGATCACAGTGACCGCGCCGAGCTTCAGGAGGACGCCGAAGACCTCGAGGCTGAAATCGAGTACACGAACCAAACGATTGAGGAACTGCAGCGGGACATCGTGCAGGCGGAGGCGGGCACGGAGGAGGCGCTGCCTGGCGGTGCGAGTGCGCTCGTGCGGTCGTGCTCTGTTGCCGAGGCGCGCCACTTGCTGGAGCATCTCTTTGCAATCATTGTTGAGATGGAGACGGCGCACAGAGTGCGGAGTGGGCGTGTGCGCGAGCTGGAGTGGCGCCTGAGACAGACCGAAACCTCGCTTGCGGTGCTCATGGGCGGCAGCGACGATGTTGGTGGTGCGCCTGCCCCGGATGGCGCCGTCAGTCACTCGGCAAACACGAATGCGGTCGGCAGCACATCCGGGATTGACGCCACTCCATCCGATGGCAAGTATGCGCGGCGCAGAAGCACTCGACGGTCCATTGTCCCGCGTGTGGCGTGGGACTCGACCCCCTCACATGGCGGCGCTGCCTTTGCCGCGGCGGATGGCGGTGGAAGCAGTAGTGCGCAGGGACAAGGACAGGCGCCAGACCCCTTTGGCACGGAGCGCGGACCTCCACTGCTCATGGACGAGGATGGAGTGGTGATTGATGTGGCAACACACACCCCTAACAACAGCGGAGGTGTTGTTTCTTCATCCGACCACGTGACACCCACGCACGGCGGTCCTTTTGCCCTCTCGCAGAACGGCGGTTTGGTTTCGCCGTACGTTCAGCAGTTTGCGTCAGACTCATTGTTCGACCGCCGCGAGCGCGCGCGTAGCCTGGACCAGGCGTACTCGGGCCCTCTCCTTCCACACCCGAACCTTGCGTCGTCGTCTGGCGGAAGCGCGATTCCGTCTTCAACAGCGGCCATGCGTCGCGCAACCACGACCCAGTCGCCCGCCGGTCTTGCAGCAGCTGCAAGCGCAGCGTCTTCGGCGGCGGCGGCGGCGGCGACGCTTCAGTCGGCGTCTCTGCAGTTGCAGGGAATGCTCGATCCGCAATATGCCGCCAGTCCCTCTGCAGCAAAGGCAGACGTCTTTTCGCGGCTGTCGACCACCGGGACCGTTTCGTCGTCGTCTGCAATGCCCAATGGAGGCGCCGGTGTGCCGCCCCCGCGCGCGCAGGTCGTGCAGTCGTCGAAATCGGACGACAAGGCAATATCATGCACGCACACGATGTATGGTCACACGGGGTCGGTGCTCGCCGTCGCATCAAAGGACTCGCTCGTCTACAGTGCTTCACAAGGTGGGCTGCCTTTCTGTTTGCTTCTGTTGTTTTTGTGGTTTTTGTTGTTTCTGATTGTTTGTGACACATTCTCGGGGTGGGAGGGGGGGTCTCTTGGATCGTTTGTGGCTGTATTGGCCGTTTGAATCTATTTCTCCGTTGGACTGGACAGATGAAAGGAAGTTACTCTGTCTCTCTGATGTGTCGCACTTTTGTGCTGTTGTCACGCAAGCACCCTTCTCTGCCCTTCCGTTTTATGGCACACACACACACTCTTGCTGTCATCGTGCGCTACTGACCTTCTCTCTCTCTCTGTCTCTTGTGGAGTCCATGGGCACAGCGCCTATGACACTAACTTGAATCCTACATCTCTCTCTCTCTTTTTCTGCTCACGCCTCTGTGAACACGTCTGTGTGTGTTGTGTTTTTTTTGTCAACATGTCACTCGCCCTAATGCCTCGCGATTGCGATCAACACCCACTCGTCCAACATACACAACAACAACCGAAATTCGCAGACGGAACCGTCAAAGTGTGGGACGTCCGCGCTGGCATTGAGCTGCGGACACTTGGCGGCCACCCTTATCACGTGCTCGCACTCGCCGTCACGGATTCCCTTTTGTTTGCGGCGTCGCAGAACTGCGTAAAAGTGTGGGATCTCACAAGCTACCAATGCATCAAGACGCTGTCCCTGCCGGATACGGTGCACGCCCTGAAAGTGGACGCACTCAGCAGCCGTCTCTTTTGCGCGGCAGACAAGTCGGTGCGCTCGTTCGACCTCCGCTCGTTCCAGCCGGCACGTGCACTGGTCGGCCACAAGGCAACCGTCTTTGCGCTCGCTATTGCCGACGCCCCGTCGTCTTCGCCGCAAAAGGGGTCCTCCCCGGGGAACGCTCAGGTGCTTATTACCGGGTCACGTGACCACTCGATCCGGATATTCGACCTTGCCGGGGGCGAGATGAGGCAGTCGCTGCACCCGCCGCACTATGACGGCGTGCAGGCACTTGCGCTCTGTGGACGGTGGCTTTTCAGCGGATCCAGAGACCACAGGTATGGTGGTGGTCATGGTGTCGTGGTGTGTCGCGCGTATGTGTGTATTATGCATGTCTGTGTGTATTATGTCTGTCTGTATGTATTGTGTCTGTCTGTATGTACTGTGTCTGTCTGTGTGTATTGTGTCTGTCGATGTTCGTATTTTACTGCACTTTCTCTGTGTGTGCTTATGGACTCTCTCCGCATTGACGCTGACGATGGCCGCGCAGCATTAAGCGTTGGTCTGCAACAGACTGGTCTCCCGAGGTCGCCCTCAACGCGGCTCACAATGACTGGGTGACGGCACTGGAGACTGTTCCTGGCACGGGACAACTTCTCAGCAGTGGGAGGGACGGCTGCATCAAACTCTGGGACCCCGAGGCATGCACAGTTGTTGCGGAGGTACGTTGCGTAGATGTGCTCCTGTATGCATGTATGCATGTGTGTGTGTCTGTGTGTCTGTGTATTTCATTGAGTCTTGTGAGCGCCTGTTAAGTGGTTGTGGTATCTGACGGAGCCGTCCATGGACACTTTGCTGATGAGAGTCTATTTGTGCGTTGCTTGGTCCGATGTGTGTTGTGTATATGCAGGTGGCGGCGCACCAGCAGGGCATCAACGGACTTGCCACCGGCAGCGGCCTCGTGTACAGTGCTTCTGCGTGGGTATCTGTCCCGCCTTGTGGCATTGCTCTGTTGGTTTGCGTAAACATGGATGCACACGCACGTAGTTTCTGCTTCCATTGTCATCGTCATTGTAATACGCTGACTCTCTTTCCTTCGATGTGTGGTCTGTCTGTCTGTCTGTGTGCCCTTCCCCCGTGCCTATGCGCGGCATGTTGTTGTTTTTTAATCGCGTGTGCAGGGATCGGACTGTCAAGGTCTGGAAGCTTCCCGTGTCTTGACCATAGCATTGTATTGACTGCAGTGACTCTGCCAATGAACGAGGGAGTGATTTCATGCGGGGAGGTTCATTTAATTGATAGCCGACATCAGATGCATTTCATATCGTCACTTCTTTCGTGTCGATTCTATTGCAATTGCAATTGTTTGCACCCGCGTTCCTTTGGCCTGCGGTCCCAGTGAGACCCCTGCAGTGATCCAGTACTTGCCGGTAGCGGACTGACTAGAGCTGGGTGTTCGCTCACAATCCGCACTTGAAACGAACGCAACCGACACACTGCGAGATCACGGCGGGTATAAACAGCTTCCAATGGATGCTGGGCCGGCGATGGGCTGTATATGTCTGAGCTCTGTCAGTCGGTCTGTCAGACTGCGAAGAGACGTTTTATGTCTAGAACATAGCTAAGGCTACAACTTCTCGACACACGGGGATAGTCTCGTGTTGATACTGATGGCACGTATCGGCAACCACTGGCAGGATCACACATTGGAGGGGTGCACTGGATTTGTGGCGATCGAAATTCCTTGTAATTATTATAGGGTTGTGACGGGTCGGGATATCCAACCACTGCCGCCGAAGTCAGCGCATCCCTTAGCGTCGCGAAAGCGATGGTGCAAGCTTCGGTCCACATGAAATGTGGAGCAGCTGCGTAAGGGGGTGGGTACATATGTAATAGCCTGTCATTTCTCCGATTCGGCTAATTAGAAACGGTAGTTTGCCTTTATGCATTTGTGAAAGTTCAGTTCGTCGGCTGTGCAGAGGGCGCAACTTGAATGCACCGTAACAGTCAGCAGTGCTCAAGCATAGACAGTCAGACACACTAGCCACTTACTAACAGTGAATCACCGGCAGTCACGCATTCGGTTCAGACCATCGCAGCAGTCGCGCAGGGAATCGCACACACGCACGGCATGGAGTAACAGTCACTGATTGAAGCCGTCCATTTGAGTCAGACAAGCGCATGAGCTGAGTTTTCTTACTTGAGCGACATTCAGTCGAGCAGCCGAGTGAGCAGCCAGATCAGTCGCATGCAACACAGTCACATTGAATTTGCGTCCTGCGTTTAATCTTTATAATGAACAGATAGAGCGACGCAACGAAGCGGGGAACGTCTCCTATGGGTCAGTCGCTCTTCTTTGGTTGCGAGAACGACCGGATCGCAAAGCCGATTGCCAGTGGTGCAAATGACCCTGTGTACACAGAGGCTGCGAGGAGCGCTGCAGTGACGACAACACCTGCGTGCGTGCACAAGAAGATTGTGGTTGCGACAAGAGTAACGGCGACGTCTGTGACCAGAAATGCAAGGGGAGAATTTTTGAGCACCGACCCATCGAGCATCTGAAACAACGAAAGCAGAGGCGATCCGAAGCGAGCGACGGCATAGTGACCGTATGCGCCCGCGGCGAGATAGAGTGCGGCGAGCAGCACGTGACCAGAGAAGGACGATCGCGCTGTGAGGGTGGAGAACATGCACACGTGAGAGAGAGAGTGAGAGAGAGAGACTCACACAACAATCGCATTTAGTTAGTTCCATGGTATAGTTCCATAC
>CALSCR010004049.1:0-14421 GCA_943704495.1 Pigoraptor chileana | reverse complement strand
TGTGTGTGTGTGTGTGTGTGTGTGTGTGTGTGTGTGTGTGTGTGTGTGTGTGTGTGTGTGTGTGTGTGTGTGTTCGCCTTGTGCTGCACTCATTGCTCTGGGCCACTGCAGTCTCTTGGCGCACTTGCTTTCCACATGTCTGTATGTGGGATGATCGAGCAGTTTTCTGTGGTCTGTGTGTAGTATTATGTAATGGTGGCTTACTCACGTGATCTATTCTTGAGCCGATAAGCACGCCCTACTCTGACACTGCGACCACTTTCGCAACAGATGTAATGGGGCCATTTGTTGGAGCGATGCAAGGCGTCGCTGAATTCGAGTTTGAGTCGCAGGTATGGGTGCAGTGGTGTGTGTGCAGCGTGTACTCAGACACTTGTCCCTACGCAACACGTGACCGTCCAATCAATTTGGGTTGTTTGTTGCCAGGTGCATCGCCAAAGATGTTGTGGAAATGCACGGGATATTTATTGGTAATATGTGGCTTGTTGCTGACTCTGTCGATGCCCGTGCTGTGTGTGTGTGTGCAGATTGTCCAGTATGCGCACGTGGGAACAAAGGCACGGCGGGACGTTTCCTCCGACTCGTTCTATTTGCCCGCGTCGTCCCTCTCTGTGTTTTTGAATTCGACTGCATGGAATCTCGGTCAGTTGCACTCTTTATGGAATCCCAAATGCAGTACATCCGGAGGAGACGAGAAGGCAGAGACTACTTTCGCTCTTTCTGGATGAGTGTGTGCGATTGTCTGCGTGACTACTTTCTGCTGCAGGTCATGTGTTTTGAAATGTGCTGACATTGTTCACATCTCGGAACATTTGCAGAATCCGCAACCTCTTTGGATCCGACGCTGCACTTCTTTGTGTACGTCCCTCCCGCCGATGAGTCGCCGTTGCATATACGCACTGGTGAAGGTGAGTGTGCGTGGGGTGTGCGCACGTGACTGCTTGTGTGTTTCGCAGCCTATGTGTTGCACATATATATGTTCATGTCCTTTGCATGTATATGCGGTTGTTTATCTCTCAGCGTAATCGACACATTAAAAAAAGCAACTCTGTTCATCGATTTCCATTGTCGTTGTAGGCGATGATGCACCAGTCGACGCCTTTCTCTTCTCACAGTATGGCGGCGTAGTGGTCCATAATCCGACCTCCGCAACATCCGGCACACGAGACACGCGTGGCCCGCGCACACCCGCTGTTGTTGACGTGGACGCTGTTGGTGCGATGCGGGTGTTTCTCGCTCAACTCAGAGTGATTGTCGGCATTGAACCAGTGGACCATCCTACTGCAGTCTCCTCGGTGTGTGCACTGTCCTTTTGTGCGTGTGTTTGTGTGCATCACTGCACATGCCGGCGAGATGATTCAGTCTTCCCATTGTCAAACTATCGTTCGAACCACCACTATAGGAATTTTTAGAAAGTAACCATGTGAAGTTTTGTCGTCATCACAGGTTTCTGTCTCGCATGCACGTCCACGCAAAGGCCTTTGCGAGTGGGAGCTGGATGCACTGCTTGTGCGAAGGCATACCCTCACTTATGCGCGCGCAGTGCAGTCCATTGTCTCCCTCTGTCGCCTCGTGGGCAAGGTCGAGAATATGGTCGTGTCGGACGCCATCGCACAGCAGGTGCGTGCGTTTATGCTTGCGTTATTGTGCTGATGTGTGTACATGCGCCCTATGTGTGTGTGTTGTGTTTGGGGTTGGATGTGGTGCATTTCCTTATTGCTTGACACTCGCGCACACATTCATACGAGCATACACGCTTGCATATAATGCACACACGGTTGCATATCATGCACATATTCATACATGTACACATGCACGCACACTTGCACACATGCACATACGCAAAACACACCACCTGACTGTCATTATGTATCCCGTTTGCCCAAGAAAATCTAAATATCCGACTATGACCCTTGTATTGACATGTGCGTGCGGTATGCATTTTGTGTTGTGTCTATCAGGTCTTTGACGCAGTGGATCTCCTTGAATTGGTGAGTGTTTGTGTCAATTAGTTAGGTATGCAAACGCTCTGTCGCCATTCGTCACGTGGTACTTTATCATCCACTGTGAGGTACTCACGCCACGTCCTAACCCCCCTCCCCCCCCGCGCCCCCGCCGCACAAACTCACACGCACCTGCATACACACGCACATGCATACACACGGACACGCATACACACGCAATAACACACATGTATAGTCGCGAGGTGCACTGCTGACTGGCGATGTTGAGCGTGCGCACAATGCATCTGTGCGTGCAATGGTCGCTGCAGACGGCGCTTTTTTCGATCCGTCCATTCTTGAACTGCTGTACTTTCCGGAGGAAAATCTGTATGCAATCTACATGCCTCTGTTTCTTCCGGTGGCAGTCCCCATTCTCATTGCTGTTATTGCACAGCTCAGACGGATCCTCCAAAGAGGCAAGGACTTGGACGCACGTGGGAATGCACGTGGTGGCGGTGTGGAAGTGGATGACATCGCCAATGGGATGGCGGCGTCGCACGTTGCAGATCGCGAGAGTGGTATGGACAAGAAGACACAGTAATGTTGACATGAGCAATACAGACTGTCTTTCTCTAAGTGTAACGAAAGTCACGTGAACGATTTCTGTCCGCCTCAACGAGCCCTCACTGAATGGTATGATGCACGTTGTTAGTTTGACTGTTGTATTGCAACTCATGAGAGCAGTCCATAGCGCACATATCCACAGACACACACACACACACACTCGCCCATTAATACCTGCGGCGACCGTTGAAATAAACAAATACACAAGAGAGAGAGGGAGAGAGAGAAAGAGAATTCCGAGTCAGAGAGATGCGGGAGCAAAGAAGGGGATACACACATGAGCTCCTATGAAAATATGCGATTCTCAGCAGGAACAATTAAGTTCTTCGTCATTTTGCGCCACAACTTCCATAGAAGAAATAGCTCAGTATCCCATGTGTCATCCACGAGTCGCAATAGACACAAAATCAAATCAGACAGAATAATTATGTCAAACACACACCTGGAAAGGCAACTCCCGCCATCCACACGCATTGCCCGAAAATCTAACAGCCTGCACATGTGGCATGAACAGAAATGGATGGTGCGGTCAGACCATTGAGTGAAAGAAACTACAAATGCGGCGGACCGCGGCACACAAAGTGAATACTAGGCGTGGTGGTTCAGAGACCGCCCAAGTGGGCATTTTTATCACGACCCAATGCACACGACACGCGATCCCCGCACATGGAAGGAAAACCCCGCCAAGGCAGTGATATGTGCGTATGTGCGACACTGGGATCATTTGACGCGCATGAAATAGAAACTCATCAGAACAGCACACCTATACCCCCGCATGTGGACGGCATGCAAACAGTTCCTACAAAAAACGTACGCCATGAACACATACCCTGTTCAGACGAACGCAGAATAATAAGTCTTGTCATGGTTCATTTTCGCATGCACTGTGTCAGTGCTTTATTTCCGATTCACTAGCATGCTCGCAGGGAGAGAGAGCCGCCACGTGCCGAAGCACACCCCCGGATGCAGGACAGAAAGCGTAAATAGTTTTACGGAGCTCAATGCCTTCGGAACGGAAACGTAGCATTCCGATTGATCCGAGAGCTCGCTAAGCAAGTCTCGTTTGGTTGACTGGGCCTGCGCGGACTCAAAGTAAAATCTGTCACAGTTCTAAGCTTAGTCTAAGAACGGCAGCATCAGATTGTGATTCTGTCTTCAAACCGACGAACGAAGGCCAGCGACAGTGATTACAATTGGTCATAAGCATAGACATGTGCGAATGTGAATGTGTCGTCAGTCAATGAGAGGGGCGGTCGTCACTGCTGAGAGTAGTAGTGCGCACTTTTAAACTGATACGGCTTGTCTCGGTCGCGGCAAACGCCCGTGCGGGCAGTTGGAGTCTCAACTGACCGGTGGATGGTGAGATTCGCTTCTGTTTCGGCGCAATCAGCACGTCAGCGTTCTTTTCCAGCATCGCATCCACATTGCTTGTCATCCTGGCTGTAACACTCTGATTGCTCCTATGATCAACAACAACAGATTCGCCTTTGCGTGCACATCCGTCTGTGGTTTCAGACAGCCGCAGACTGTGTCGTTCAACAGCACATGATTTCATCAATCTATTCTCGCACCAAAGTAGTTGCACACTAAACCGGCGAAATGGAGATTGGTGTTGATGCTTCTCCAGGCGGGGAACGCTCGCCATCGTCCTCGTCGCCGGGACAGTGGGATGTGGAGCGGAAGAGAATGGAGGACGACTTCAACGCACAACGAGCAAAGTTTCGCCAGATGTATGTGCGCCTGGAAGACTCTCTCAACGAGGAGAAGCGCGTCTCCAAAGAGCGGGAAGGGATGGTAGAGTCACTCATCATCAAGCTGACCGCCGCAGAGGACGTCATTTCGACTCTGAGGCGAGATCTCGGAACCGCAAAGGGGGAAGTTATCGCTGTACGAACGCGCCTTGAAGAGGAGTGTGTGCAGCGGCGTGTGGATGGGGACACTGCCAAGCAGGCGCTGGAGGACTGTCGCCGCCGACACGCAGAAGAATGTGCATCCCTCGAGCTTGTCATTAACGAGGCGATGCTTGCGCGGGACGCAGCTGAAAGCGCGCGATCCGAGCTCATGCGGCAGTTTGAGCAGGAGAGAATGTCGCTACTGTCGTCCATTGAGCGGCTGGAGACGGCGGCATACCAGGGACGCCTGGGCCCTCGGGGACCAGCGGGCGAGGATGCAGCGCGTGTGGCACGCGAGTCCGATGCCGCCAGCAACGAACTCACAGTACTCAGAGGCCGGCTAGCGGAGGCCGAGGTCGCAAAGGAGGCACTGCGTGTCAAACTGCGTGCCGTCACTGCGTCGGTTCGCAAACCGTCCGTCTCATCGTCGATGCCCGTCGCTGTTGACGCCGACCAGGACGCGGGCAGCGAGTGGAGATCTCGGTCCCCGAGTGCAAGCGCTCCTCCACCTGCCAGTGTTCCTCTTGTGCCCCATGTGGGTCCATACACTGCTGTCGCCACGGGAGTATCTTCTCCCTCTGCGGTCGATTTGCTGTTGTTTGGCGCCGACGCCGGCGCAGCGCTGCCTTTGTCTCCGGGTTTACCTTCTTCTACGTTGGAATCCCCACAACTCGCCATGGACGGCAACACAGCAGCAAGCCTCATGGACAGTGATGTCATCTCGCCGGCAT
This sequence comes from Pigoraptor chileana, assembly GCA_943704495.1. NCBI lineage: Eukaryota > Filasterea > Ministeriida > Capsasporidae > Pigoraptor > Pigoraptor chileana. The sequence goes on along the minus strand of CALSCR010004049.1, from coordinate 9,231 downwards.
CACCAGCATCGGTCGTGCGTGCGTCAGGGACGGCTGTGGCTCGAATCTCCATCAACGATGCCCCGCGCGCCTCCACCTACGATCTGATGGCTGCCGAACAGCGCATATTTGAGCTGCGCAAAGACATGGACGCTGTGCGCACCGAGGCACTGTCCTTGGAGTCGGATCGCCGCGAGCTCTCGGCAGCACTCTCGGCGTCGTCGAATGAATGTGCGGCACTGCGGTTGGCACTTGACGATGAGCGCGCGACGCGGATGCAGCTGGCGGCGACATTGGTGGAGGCGCAGAAAGCCGGCTTTGTGCACGTGACGGGGTCGGCATCAGGCAGTGACACGTCCGTTGTGGGCAAGCTGTTTGATGCCATTCGGGCGCCAACGCAGCGGTCGCGATCGAATACGGCAAGTTCGCAGGACGGCAGCACTGAGAGAGCAGCCGCAGTCTCATCGTCTGTCTCGTCGCCTCTCGAAATGCGCCCGCAGTCGCAGCAGTCGCAACTGTCGCATTCGCACGCACCGTTGCTATCCACGTCGCCCTCGGAACTGCTCCGATACACTGGCAATCGCATTGTGTCGTCGTTTAGCAAGAAGAACAGCTCCCCGTCACTGGTTACAACTTCACCGGCTGCCCCGTCGCGCAGCGACAGCGGCGACGCACTCCATATGGGCGGTAGTGGTGACGTCTGGCATGCATCAGCCAACACGGTTGCTGTCAGCACCCCTGTCGCCATTGACGGTGGCAGCGCTCGCAATGCTGCGCAGAGTGACGATTTCGATGATTTCGAAACGAACCCGTTTGATGCCCCGCCTCACAGCCTGCCTTCGCGTGAAGTGCCTGTGCGCATGCATGCCGCATCCGTGGGCAGTGCGAACGAGGACCGCGTGCGGCTGCTGAAGGGCGAACTTGATGACGCCCGGCGTGCAATTGAGCGATTGGAGGTGGAGAAGGCGGCCGTGGAGGGCGCATTGGATGACCTGCGTGTTGAACTTAGTGGTGCCAAAATGGGGCTGAGTGGCATTTGCGGCGAGAACGAGCAGCTACGAAAGCGTCTGGCGTCGGCAGAAGCAGAGATGGACGCCGCCAGGAAGCGTCTGGACAATCTCGCATTCCAGTCCGAGGCGCTTGGTCGCACACACGCTGCTACCGTTGCCGAGCTGGAGGCGGCGCGGCGGGATCTCACATCGCTGCGGGCGGAAAGAGACGACGGTGACGTCACCCGCGACGTTGTGGTGCAGGAATCTGAATCGCTTCGCTCGGAGATTGATGCATTGCGGAGGGCTGCGGACGAGTGGCGCATACGTGCGGATGACGCCGAGTGCGGCCACGCGGAGGCCGTGTCGGACGCCCAGGCCGCCCGTGCTGAGCTTGCGAGAATGATAGCCCGGATGGAGGAGACGGAGAAGGAGCGGGCTGCACTTGCGGGCGACACGGCCGAACAGGTATAGAGATTGATGTTTCCGTTTGAGCGCGTTTGTGAGCGTGCATGCTGCTTATACGCCTGCCTAACCCTGATCCTTGCTGTTCATGTCTATATGACAATGACCTGAGTCCGACATCTTCATTTTATTAAGTTGTTGTTCAGCGGTGGTTATCTTACTTTGTTCATTTGTGTCTCACGCAACCAACACACGCACAGATTAAAGCGTTTGAGGCGAAGCATAGTCATCTGGAATCGCAGTTTGCGGACATACACGCGGCAATCGCAGCCGCCGAGTCCCACAAGCGCACTGCCGTTGATTTGGGCCGCCGCATGGAGGAGGCGAATACAGCCCTTGCGGCCACGCGCGAGGATGTCAAGCATCTTGCCGCCGAGCGCGAGGACCTGCTGTCATCCCTGGTTGGGCTGCGGGACAGACGCCAGCGCGAGGAGGCCGAGTGGGCTGGGTTTCGGGGTCGGCTGGAGAGCGAGCTCTCGCAAGCAAAACGCTCCATCGAAGCACAGAAGGATGCGAATGTGGCCCTTGAGAAGCGGCTCATGGCGGTCCAGAAGGAGCTTGCGGCACTCGCCAAGCAGCACCAGCAGACAACGACGACCGGCGCTGCGGGTGAAGCCATGATTGTTGGAGTGCAGGGAACCGCACTGACCGCAGCTGCCTCGGAGGAGCTGAAAACGCGGTGCGACGACTTGAAGCGCGAGGTTGGTGTGCTCAAGGAGTCGCTGACGACGGAGCGGCGTGCCGCCGAAGAGCAGCGGCAGTCGATGGAGCGCACGGTTGGCGAGCTGAGGGAGGCGCTGTCCGTGCGGGAAGCGGACAGGATTGCCTTGGAGGACAAGCTCGGGGCCCTTGAGGACACGTATCGCAAGATGAAAGCAAAAAGCCGCGATGTCATCACGGCGCTCCAGGTGTGTCTGTCCTGTCTGTCACCCCCCCCCCCTCCCCCCTCTCTCTCTCTCTCTTAGTGTGCTGTCCGTCCATGGGCACAGTGCCAAAGACACTGACTTGAATTCTACGTCTCTCTTAGCGTGAGGGCTAACTAAAAGTTGGGGCTGTGCACGTATTTGTTGTTCTCTTTGTCTCTGATGGATCAGGCGATAGCTGGAGTCTGACCTTTTATGAGATGGCATTTTCCCACTTTGTCCGTGTGTACCCATACAACGTTAGCCCAGCCCGTCTGTTTATTATTGTATGCTAATGCATGCTTGTGACGCTTGTAGACCGAACTGGATGCCCTCCGGAGCTCGTCCCAGCCCGTCACTTCAGCCACAGCTGGTGCCTCTGCTGGAGTGGCCTCTCCTTCCTCCACGTCGCTCGGGAGCACTGCTTCGTCCACAACCATGGACTCTGAAGACGCTTCTCTCTCAATCATCGAGGCGCAGGAAGCGAAAGTAAGAGCGCTTCGTGAGCGCATTGGTGCAGCCAAAGAACTGGCGAAAGATCAGGTGTGTTGTCAGTGATATTTTGCAGTTGTATGCTGTTGTGGTGCGTATGTTGGGTTTTGTGGATAGGTGGCGTGTGGGCTGCATGACCTCCGCATGTGTTCGTGTTCACGCGCATATTCAGTTTGGGTGATCTCTTTTTCTCCGCACGCTTACGAAATGTTCCCGGACGCAGAGAAGACAGCATTTTTGACGGAGAGCATTGCGTAGCCTTTGAGTATTGCTTGGCTTCGACCCATCATCTTCGCCATTATCTGATGAACTGCCCTTACCCAACGAAACTCTGTTGCAGAAACCGGCTGCCGGCAAGTTTGTAAGTGCAGAGGGCGAGGCTCTCCCACGTGGCGATACCGTGTCACGTGGCTCAATTGCGCCTAACAGGATTGCCGCCCAGCGGTCCGATAAGCCAGCGACGGCGGCAGATAGTGGCGCTCACGTGACCGCATGGGAGGCGGATGCGGATGTCGCCGCGTGCCGGTCGTGCAACGCTCCGTTTTCAGTGGCGAGACGAAAGGTGAGTCCCACTTTGCTGGGAGCCCGTGTTACTGCCATGCCCGGGTGTTGCGTTACATTTGTCGACCAGTTCCGCTGTCGTGCTGCGTGGGTAGGAGTATACTTTGTCATTTGCAGTGAATTGCAGTTTGTTTGTCTGCACATGCCAATAGTTGATGTTTTTGCCGTCATTGTTGTTACTAATTCAAGCGTATTTATATTTCACATCTGCTTGCCTGCCTGCCTGCCTGTGTGTGTGTGTGTGTGTGTGTGTGTGTGTGTGTGTGTGTGTGTGTGTGTGTGTGTGTGTGTGTGTTGGCGGTGACGACTGCAGCACCACTGTCGCGTGTGCGGGCGAATATTCTGCCACGAATGCTCCACACGGCGCCTGGACTTCTCCGAGAATGCAAAGGGCGCCCGGGCATGCGACACGTGCTATGCCAGAGTCATGTCTCGCCGGAGAGAGTCTGCTCTGACATAAGCGCACTCACGACAGGCGCTGTGTGAACCATTTTTGTTGTGCGCGGCCGTTTTTATAAATATATGCGAAATTAAATAGTGGCCAAGAGTCTGGGTCTGTTGAACTCGGTCAATTTGTCATTTTGTTAAACTTGCGTTCAGTTTCCATTGGTGTATACTACTATTGCACATACTATCATGGATACCTCCTCCATGTTGAAATTGTGAACTACTACTGCACATACTATCACGGATGCCTCCTCCAAGTGAAATTGTGACCTACTACTACTGCACATACTGTAAAGAATTATTTTGAACTCATTGGTCACAGAATGGAATCAACCACAGTTCATAACACTCTGACAGCTGCAGAACAATTCCAACTGACGGAATAAATATTTAATGGACAACCACAAAAAGCGACGCAAGCAATGAACATATAAGAGGAAGGGTATTAGGAAACCGCACGCGGCAGGCAGAGAGCCAGCTGAGAGAACTGCAAAAGCTGGATCGAAACGAACAACGATATGTCTGAGAGCTCCGATTAAGGAAAGGGCGAGGAATGTTCAACAGTACAGGGCATCCTCCTTGGTCGACGGCGATCGCACCGGGAGTCGCCTCACGCCCTCTTGACGCCGCAATATGGACGCCACAAATAGCGCAAAGCTAAGCACATAGGAGAGAAGCACAGTTCGTGTGCGAGACAAAAGGCGACGCTGGCTCTTGAGGGATTTCAAGGAGGCGGCCCCCCCGCCGCCATGCCCTGCGCCATCCGCTCGCTTGCCACAGGTCCTGTGAGCGCCTTGCACCGCCGCCAGTTCACACGAGATGGTCTCTTGGGTGTGACGTGCGCTCGTTGCACATCGGCTGCCATGATTGGGGTCACGTGGGCGATCCTCCCGACATGGCACGGGTGTCAGAGGCAGCCGCGATGCCACTCCGGGCGTGGGAGGGGAGTGCGGCACATGAACATGGCCATCGCGGGGTCGCATAATCGAGCGCGCAAGGGACGCCACAGCCAGACCGACAAATGTGGGCATCGCAAGGTCGCAAGGACTCCCCCGGATGTCGGTTTGTGCGCACGCACAATGGCAGGCGCAGACACACTCCCGGGATGTCCTGATCGCAGCATCACCGCCTCTTTTCTCCATCCGCATCTCGTTCTCTTTCACAGTCTTCGCATTTGATCCACCAGTCGCCGCAGCCACACAGCTCGCACACGCACACGCACACGCACGCTCCCGTCCACCGCCCCGTCACATGTTGGATGTGCGTCCATCATTGTACTGACCGACATAACCAGCCTGTGTAGTCGTGTATCCGGCGTTGGAGGGCTGCTGTGGAGGCATACTATTGTATGCGGGTGCCGGGGCGGACGTCATCCCATATGCCGCATTGCCCGTGTTTGCACTGTTGTTGCTTGCATTGTGGGCAGAGGTGCTATCCGTTCCGCGGTTGCTCATAGCGACGGCGACGGCCGCGGTACCAAGGGCAGCACTCGCGGCCACGGGGGCGGCAGATCCCTGCCCGGGTGCATGCGCCGCTCGCGGACCGCGCTCGTGGTCCATGCGCTTGGGGTCCTTGCGGTGGCGGGCGGCGTGTGCGGCAAGTGCGGCAGTGAGCAGCGCAAGGGGTGCCGCAATGATGGCCATAATCATCGACCCGCCAACCTCCGTGCCGGGGACAAGATCCCAATCGTAGTTTGAGGGGAAGATGAGCAGAGTCGACGCGAGGAAGATGAAGGAGAGTAGCATGAATGTGAAGACGGTCCACCCAATGGCCTTGAGTGCGCGCAGCGTGCAGAGTGCAAACACTAGCAGGGGAATGGCAAGACCGCTGAGAATAACCGTCATGATCATCAGCGCGGACATGGCGCGCTCCTTTGAGTTGCTGGCGTTGCTTGGATTGAACCCTGCGGCGGGGTGTCGGAAAGTGGTGGTGGTGGTGTGCATGCGATTAATAGGCGAAGTTTGCGCCACGTGCCAATTGTTACTAAGACATACACGGAGACACTGCGGTTCCACAGTGAAGGCAGGCAGTAACACGCACCGTCGCACTCGCTGACGGGTCCCTGGTCGGTTGGGATTGACTGGCAGTCTGTCGTGAGTCCAATGTTGTGGTTGGAGCCGGTGTACCACGCCACGGTGACCATGCTGCACAGTCCACATGCATTGGCGCGGAAGGATGAGGGTGCGGGTTGGAGGGCGAACCAGACACGCATGAATAAGCGCACTGAGACTGCACTTGTGCTTTGTGAGCTCATCGCTGACAAAAATGTGAGCCGACACACACTTTTGCAGCAATGGCACAAATTGGCAGGGATGGAACGGCGAATGAGCGTGCATGAGCTTACCTGACGAGACTGAGGACCATGGTGGCAATTGCCGTGAACAAGGCTGTGCCCAGCAGGCACCGCAGCATCCTACGACCAACCGCCATCGTTGATTCAAAGCTTTTTGGCAGCAACAGTTGGGGGAAAAAAAAAGGGTTCTACAGGAGCAAGACAAAGTCCTGTGGGAGATGAGTCAAAACGAAACAAGATTGTGACATCGGAAAAGTGCACTGGAGCGTTTAAATAGAAGAAGAAAAGAAATGAAAAAGTGTCGAAGTGTCACCGAAAAGGTGGAGATGGAGCGTCGCTGTCAAGGGATGAGCGTGACTACTTGCGGCTGCCTGCAGACTCAAGACACTGCGACTCCACCGAGGGCGATGCAGTGTCAGTGCCAACAAATGCATCGCAGGCTGGGACGCCACTTGTCACGCTGTTGTCGCGTGCATCGCAGACGAATGCTGGAAGAAACGGCACCCAAGCAGTCGCTTCACTCGGGGTCGGGTGCGCTCCGGAATGCCCTCCAGCACCACGAATGTGTGCGGTATGTGAATAAGAGCACTTTGGTATGTGCGCATGTGCTCGCATATTGGGCGTGTTTGTGCGTATTTGTTGTGCATATTTGTGCGTATTAGTGCGTGAAAAGGAAACACAGTTTTGCCGAAAAGCCATTGTGAGCCGCTTCCGTTGCAAGAAAGAGACCAAATACAGACACAGACGTACATTGACTGGCATAGAATGTCACCGAAGTCACACAATTGCGTTTTTAATGCAGCCGAAATAGCGAAGAATGTGAGGAATGGCAGAATGGCAGGCACACCGAATGAGCACAATTGAGCCGCGCGCGTTCCGACTGCCAACAGCCGCAGCACACGCGGATGCACGCAACAGCAGCTTGTTGCGACACACGAGCACACGTTGCCCCTTATGCCACGAGACATACATTCCAGAAATACAATTGCTCAGACGCTACGCACGGCCACCACAGTCATGGTAAACTGCCCCGTCCGAGTGAGTCGGCTCGGCCGGCCGCTGTGAACCCTAGCCGTAACCCTAGCCCTACGTCTTGGTGATCAAATGCAGTCTGTGAGAGTCTGGACGGCCGGCCCACACATCAACTCTGATACAGCTGTAGTGCGGCCACACAACACAGTTTGCAACACACAGTTTGCAACAATAGTGTATGCCACTGGCGATCCCGTTGATGCAACACTCCTGACACTGCATCAATCAGACACAATAATTGTATTCGCCACATATGTACAGCCACGGAACAGCACACATAGTGACAGTGCTGTCTGGAGGTCTGATCTCGCGGTCACCGCAACTAGATGCGTCAGTGGTTGGATATGGAGGCGTCTCGTGACAGGAGTCCATTGCTGCGGTGGGACTGCGCATCGCCACTACTTTCGAGCCTCACAAGGCCATCCTGAAGTGCCGCAAGCAGCGACGTGCGGCGCACCTGGTTGTAAAAACACATGACCAATTTCAAAAGGCGACGTGGAGTGAGATGCATTGGTGGTTAAAACACAAAGACCATTCCAAAGGCGACGTAGAGTGAGATGCATGGGCAAATATACGGGAATGCAAAACCGAGGACCTCCCAGGCACTGGGGACTATATACTCTCCCCCGCAAACGAAGGCATGCAAAGGCGCAGTACCTTCTTGCTGTCGTTCCGCCGGATAACATACTCGCTGAACAGTTCGCGCTTGTCTGCCGAGAGTCGGCGGTAGGTGGCGTCGGACACGGACAGCGCTGATGTGCGCCGCGAGAGGGACAGGGCCGCGTCCCTTCGTTCGCCCGCGGGGCTCGTGGCGGGAGACTCTGCCGACACGGACACGGACACGGACACGGAGCGCGTCTGCGTCGACGGCGAGCCAGTGTTGGACACCCTCCGCCCATCCGCAGACCCAGGGTCGGCGGAAGTCGACGATGTGCGCTTTATGGACACTGGCGATCCGTCTGTGGGTGTGCGGTTGCCCGGCGTGAAGGATTTGGGAATGCCGCAGAGCAGCTGCAGCACGGCGCACCAACAAGACAGGAAAGAGATCGTGGTTAGATTAGGGACAGGGTTGCGGCTGGTTACAGGCGGCCACCGTGTCATGTGAAGAAAGTGTTAGAGTTAGGGTGAACACACGCACACGTCCACAGTCACTCGCCACTGTGCAATGGCTGTGACTTGGAGGGCATGTGCTTACACACACAACGGCCATCCACGGCGCCCACCTGCACGCGCTCGGCCTCCTTTCCTTCGCCGCTGAAGGTATAGTCGTACACAAAGGGATCAGTGCCGCCAAACTCCACCTGGAGGTTCTCTGCACCAAAATCATGGACCAAGTGACGCTGCCATTTGTCCTCCTTCTGACTGAGTATGGCGACCTGGGCAGCCCATATTCAACACACACGACCGCATACATACCAAAGTGGGAAAGTAAGTACACGCGCACGCCAAAGAGGGAAATATAAGTACACGCCCGCCCATAAGGGAAAGATAAGTACGCCGGTTCCGTGATGCGAGCGCAGATATGACATTGACACGCAGTGACAGCACAGGCATATGATGATGGATAAATACGTATGCCTGGATAGCGACGAACTATATGGCCACACAACATGCACATCTACGGCATGCACTGTGCTGTGCCCACCGTATCGCGCTGCTCTTTTGTGAGGAAGGACTTTACGAGGGCAAACCCGACCCGAAACGTCCTATCCGCATTGAGCAAATAAACACGAGCAAGACGTCCAGGGTAGTTCTTGTTGAATATCTTGACCAGTTTTCCAACCAGGCGCGCATCAATGTTTTTCCGGGTGCAGAGGCGACGGTCGTATATGAGAACAAGCTTTTGGTATGGGTTGGGCGACCTGAACACGCTCGCCAAATAAAAGCAATAACACAGAATATGCCGTAAATACCACTCTATGATATGTATGTACATGATGCACATATACAAACATAGGCGCACCCACCGCACACACACACACACATACACACAAACATACACACACACACACACACACACACACACACACACACACACACACACACACACACACACACACACACACACACA
>CALSCR010004047.1:0-16958 GCA_943704495.1 Pigoraptor chileana | reverse complement strand
CCCCCCCCCCCCCCCCCCCCCCCACAGGTCAACTTTTCCCCGGACGGAAGCTACCTTATTTCCGGCGACGCCGATGGACTCCTGCGCATATGGGACTGGAAGTCGTGCAAGCTGTACTCGACCGTCAAGGCGCACGACGGCGTGTGCATTGGCGTGCTGTGGCACCCGCATGAGACGTCCAAGGTCATCACATGCGGCTGGGACGGCCTCATCAAGCTCTGGGATTAAATACACACGGATCATCAGTGGCATTCTGCGGGACCGAGTCCACTCCGCAACTGCCTGTCGCTGTCTCCCTCCGTTTGTCTTGACTGTGCCTCAGACATTAAAAATAATGCTCTCCTTAGCTTCATGTTCCTACATCCCGCCAACTGTAACAATTCTCCCTGCGGACTGATGACTATTAATGTTGAAAGAATACGGACAGATGTGTCGTCTGTTGGCAGTTTGCTTCGTGAGCGAGGCTGGTTCGCTGACATACTAATAGGAGACAATCTTCTCAAACCAAATTTGCTTCTCAGCCACCCTCAAAACTGTGTGTGCTCCTAGGTCAGAGAAAGTTACAATATACTGTGATATGTCCTGTCAAAGTGATCCGTAGTATGGATTCTATCGCACAAGGATCTTCCGAAAGTGTGCTCTTAGTAATCGGCCTAATATGCTAGCGTGACCATTATTTTCTCCCTAAGCCTGAGTAGATGTCACTAGTACAATACCGACAACGGGCAGGTCAAGAAATATAAACAGTGACCATAAAATTATATATATTGAACAAATCCCCCAGGGACAGTTCAAATTGAAGGCAGTCACAGCCGCAGCTCAAACTGAAGGCAGTCACATTCGCAGCTCAAACTGAAGGCAGTCGGCGCTGTAGTCTTTGTGCTGCGTCCGACAACGCATGCGATTCTTAATATGCCTCGAGTGCCGCTAGTGCCGAGCGCATTGCATCCGCCTCCCACTGCCGAAGCTCACTAAGCACGCGACGAAGATGCGATTGCGATCCCGAGTCATTGGAACCGGCGGTCTCTGACGTGTCCATGCCGTCACGTGGCGTGGTGTGTGTAATGAGCCCTCGCTCGATCACCCGTTTGACCCGCGCAAAGGCACACTCGAAAAACTCGGTGTCTTCGCTCTCGGTGTATTCGGCCGTCTCAATCAGCTGACCGCACGCAATGCGGGCGCAGCTCAGCAGGCGCTCTATCTGCGCCTCCATTCCCGTCAGAGACAGGATGTAGAAATCCTCGCAGCCCACGGCACGCGCTGCCGCTCTCTTCTCCGCAAGAAGGGGGTCGTCGCTATTGCGGTTAAAGTCCGCCCCAAACCGGAATATGTGCGACCGCTCAACGTACCCGTAGTTGAGGGCGATGTTCACAATGCTCGCCTCACGCTCGTGATAGAGCAGGAAGACCTCTTCTCCCTCGGCATAGTCGCCGGTCGCAGTTGTTGTTGCGTGTGGGGCCATATTGTCAAGGCCCACAAGTGGCCCTGCTGTAGGATGACTATTCATCATGTCCACAAACGGCACGAGGTCAAACGCATTGGGTGAGCTGGCAAAGCATCTGCTCGTGACAGACACATACGCCCACTCCAACGTGGCGTCGTCAAGCAGGCCGGGCGCCAGCGTGGCGAAACTGGCGCGCCCTCCACTTTCCCGAACGATGTCTTTCAATTCCTGCAGTCTCATCTTCTCTTCACCGACAACATCTACCGCATTTTCACGCACGGCAGTTCCATCGAGCACAGACAGGTCATCTTCAGTCACCCATATCGAGTGCGAATCGTATGCTCTTGGGAGCGCACGCACATACGGCCTCCAAAACCCTCCGGGCCGCGTTTGCTCGACGACGAGAAATAGAGCGAGGATAATCCGCCCATCCAGCACGCATACGCGCTCGTCAATGAACAAGAGGGTCTTACAGACGCGTGTCGACTTCAGAATGAGGCGTGCTGGGACCTTGAACAGCTCCTCTCCCTTTTTGATGGGCCGTGTTGCGACAATGCCGCGGCGGTCACCAATGTTTGCGATGCGAAGACCGCCGGCTGTTGCACCATTGCGCACCATCCACGCAGTTAGAGCCTCCTCCGGAGAGATGGACTCCTCCTTTCCGCCAATGCTGAACAGGCCATGCCCATGTGCCAACCACGCGGCGACCACGACGACCACAGCGACGACCAGGGCAGTCAACCCCGCACAATGCGATGTTCCTGCTGGCGCCGCCTGCTCCACTCGCGATGGGCGCCGCTGCCCATGTCGCGGATTGGCCTTCATCGTCACATTCGTTTGTTCAAGAGGGGCGATGACAAAGAGTACTTATCGAGGGAAAAGCATGGGGCACTATCTTCATGCGCGCACTCCAGCGCAGTTGGATTTGTGTGTTGGTCAGCTGGGCAAAAACATGCCCTAGTCCACACACAACCCTAGTCCGCATTAAATTACTTACGACGGACGTATGCAAAGTACTGATAAGCAGACAATTGAAAAGAAAAGTTCGCTGTCGAAATCCGGTATTATCGGTTGAATACTGTATAATTGCGAGCTCTCGATTCAAAGTAGGCCGTTGCTAGGGGAGGAAGAAAAGGCTAGTGCATTTATTTCGGGGCATTTTAGTATGGCGTGTGTATGGACGCGCAGTTATTTTCGGGGGATTGCAAAGGGTGCCATTGTGCGACACGGCTTGGTTGTGTCTGACGAGAACCGCGTCTCTGAGTGTGCGTCTGCATTTCTGGGTGAGCAGAGGGCAAAGTGGGCGAGTAATAAGCGGGGAATGCCCTCACCTCCGAGTGCCGTCAGTGCCGAGTGTAGTGTAATGGAATGCCCCCGCCCCGCAGAGACGCACGCCCGCGAAACTGGCCCCCATTGACGTCACTTAAATCATCACGGGTGCTTATGGGCGAAAAAGTGTGCGCAACTACATCTCTTCAAACTTCACATTTGATGGAAAAGTATATGTTTGGAGTAAGTGAAACATGTCTATGTCCGTGTTTAGGCGGCTGACTGAGTTCCCGAAAATGACGGCTCTTGGACGGTGCAATCAAGCTCGGGACGACGCGGTTGCACTTCGCGAACGGACGCGTGGTCGGAAAACCCATTCCGACAATTACGATGCGCGTGCAGTGTCGAGGCGGACTGCACGAGGACTGAGAATGTCGCGATATTGTGTGGCACTTGCTGTTGTTGTCATTGTCGGTTGTAACGTGGGAGTGGCGCTTGCGTCTGTCGCTGGCTGGGAATTCGCGTGGAAGTGAGTCGCACCGCACACAACTAGCGTTACATCCTCGTGGACTGTTGCAAGCACGGGGGTTGATTGCTTACCACTTTTTGAAGACCATATGCGCTGCATTGCTTAGCAAGTTAACTGCACACGTTATTTTATGCGGTAATGCTTGTCGCACTTTGGTGTGAATTATCATGATATCCACAGTGTGTCTCAATGGACTCCACGCCGATGATCCCTGATTCCATTGCCGTTTTTGCGTCCAGCACACTATCGCCCACGGGAGACACACCGGCCGCCAGATGCGACTCGAATGGATTTGTTTACAACTCCAAGCTCCATATCTTTGGTGGCTACGAGGAGACACACGGCGTGTGAGTTTGAAACTGAGAACTAGTGATGCATCGACTTTGTCAGAATGGTTAAAGTTAGTGCCTAACATAATTTTCCACTTGATTATCCATTTGTGGTATATGCTTGTCGCGTGCGTATGTGGATGGGTCAAGTGCCCCTGATCGTCGGTTCATCAGTCTGCCGCACAACCATGGCAACCGCAATGTTCACTCTCGTGTCACATCGTGACCCATACTTCAACTCAAAACAATCGCCAGATACAACGAACTTTCAAGATACGACGTTGCCGCGTCCTCGTGGGACACGCTCAATTTCGGCGGTGATGTGCCCCAGGAGCGGCTGTCGCCGTATGGGGTATGCTGCTGACCGCTGACTACGCTTGCTCGCATCCCCAACACGCACCTCATCACAATGGCACTGTTTGAGTATGGCGTGCCTGTGGTCGACTAGATCAATGTGTGTAAATTGTATTGCAAATTGAAAAAGATCTCCTTGCGATTTTGCTCACCCCGCCCCGTCTAACGCGGCTTACACATGCGTGCACACGCAGGCCGTTGTGGGCAGCAAGTACATAGTGTTTGGGGGCGCTGACGCAAACAGTCAGTACCTGAACGACCTCTATTATGTAGATCTGGCCGCAGCAACGCCGTTGTGGGTCAAGGTAAGGAGAGAAAACGCACTCTCTCACTGGTACTCATATGCAGTATCCCCGCGCCCTGAATGATCAGTGATGTTTCGGCTGCAATATGGGCTCACGCAATACCGCCCACGACAGGTGACACCCACCAACCCAGCGGACGGACCAACAGGGCGCACATGGGGCGCATCGGCAGCCTATGGAACCAAGCTGTTTGTGTATGGTGGATACACTGGGATCGACCAGAACCAGGCTTACTTTTTGGGTGTGTGTCGAGGAACTCTAATGCACCATGCGTGCCTTTTGTATGCACCTCTGTGGATGCTTGTAAATATTTACGTTAACGGTGGAGAGCCCATGTGGTTTTCGGTTGACCTCCGCCCTCGCAGAAACGCAAACATGGACATGGGAGTTGATATCATACGCGTGCCCAGGCTATGCGGGTGGAGAATATGCGCCGCCCGCAGACCGCACTGTCAACTCGTATGCATCTACCGAGGCAGTGTGCTCCGGAGCCGAGAACATCAACCCCGACGCGCCTCCGCTGGGGACCATCGCCGCCCTGATGCTGTCGAATGCAGGGGCACAGCTTGTTGTGCAGGACGACGGCACGGCGACGGTCAATCGCACGGCAGACTTTGACACTGCTTCGGGGCTCACCGAGTGGCGGTCGATCAACGGTACGCTGCAGGACTTTGTGGCAAAGGCGCTCGCCGCTCTCAACACGGGCATCGACATTCTGCAGCGTGCCAATGCATCTTCGGATGCGGCAGTTGTGGCGGCGGCGGCCACGGAATACGATACGTTGTGGATGGATCTCTACAATAGCGTGGCGACACGGTCGAACGCAAGTGCCGTCGATTTGAGCAAGCTCGAAATATGCGGCGACTACTACTGTGATAAGCTCCCATGTGCAGTTCCTCCGCCCGTCGACGGCCCTTCTGTTGTCATACAGAACGATAATGCCTACATTGTGGGGGGATGGAAATGTGGCTATGGAAGTGAGTAAACCTGGTGTAGCCATGTTTTCACTTGCCCAGATGTTACTTCTTTTGTTTAGAGGATGTTGGGTGCATTTTCTGCGATTGTTCTCAATGAGCATCGATTTGCGTTGTTCTTACGTTTGATTCTTGCAGATGGACGTGGTGGACCAGATTGCTTCGTGGGTGATGTTTGGGTGCTTAATCTCGTGTCGCGGACATGGACCAAGCTGGTGGGTGGTATTCACTGGCTGTGTTGTTGTGGAGCAGGTAGGACTGTCGGTACTAACCTATGACCTTCCTGGCTTTGTGGATCTTGAATACATTGTCGGTACTAAACTTCAACTATGACCTCGCGGTACACTCTTTGGCATTCTCACCACAGAACACAACAACGGCAACGGACGCGAACGACAATCCGCAGCCGATTGCGTATGGATCGGTTTCCATTTACAATAATACAATCTTTCTCTTTGGCGGCGGATACAAGGACGCAGCGCAGGTGGGCTTCTCGCTCACTCCTGTTATCACACTGATTATGCAGTGCATTATAGCTAAGACTAATTTTGTGCTATGGAATGAAACAACCTTTATTGAAGCGCTTTTCGCATTGACGGGTCCACTTTTGCTAACCCTTCCTTTCCTCCGCTTCCATCCTTCATCCCTTCATCATCCTTGTTATCGCCGCCGTCGTCGTCGCCGGGTAGGACTGGTCGTATCTCAATACGCTGTACACTCTGGATCTGGATACGCTTCAGTGGTCTGCCGTGGCGGCAAAGGGCGAGCTTCCGCTCCGTCGGTGGTCGCAGATATGGAAGGGCGTCGGAAGCCGAATGTACCTCTTTGGGGGATGCAAGCCGCCCAATGTGTTCTACAACGACATCCACGTTCTCTTTCCGGTGAAGACCTCGGCTGCGAAAACTGTTGCCAGCGGCAGCGCTCTTAGTGTGGCAGATGCCGGTGTGGTGGGTACTCGATCACGTGATTTTGTGGGGTCACGTGTGAAAGCCTTCTCAGTTTGTACTGAGCACAAATTGTGGAGCGCATTTTTTGCGCGATCTTAACCCTAACCCTAACCCTACCTGCAGGTATCGGTGTTTCGTGTTCAAGCGAGGGACATCAATGGGGCAGATTTGAATTTTGGGGGGGACAAAGTGTCTATGTTTTCTTTCCAAAAGGCTGGCTTCCAGTACTTCCAGGCGAGCAGTGTGCGTGACAACCGCAACGGAACCTACGACATCTTTTACAAGAACAACCAGGTGCGTTGTTGTCGCTGCTGATTGGGACATATGGGGCGGTACGGTCGTTTTGTCAATCGTGAACACTCCTAGGAGAACATTGTGCAGTGTGCGAGTGTGGCTGGAGGGACATTGATACGCAATCGCAGTGATCTATGATGGACGTCGGTTGTAAGTCGCACTGAATTGATTTTGTGTTGCACTTGGGCAGCACTGAGGCAATATCGCTGCTGTTACTAATCCCAGAACTGGCTCTAATCACACAATGAACTCGCCGTTTGTCACACAGGCGGGCGAATTCCTTGTGACGGTGACATTCAACGGCGCCGATATCAGCGGCAGTCCCTTCTCCCTCGTCATCAGCCCAAGAGACCCTAATCCTGCCACGTCATCTGCTTCTGGTACCGCCCTTCGGACGGCCACCGCAGGCGCCAAGGCGTCGTTCTTCGTGTCGGTGATTGATGTTTACGGGAACAAGTGGGTGGCCTGTGGGCTGTACATTGTGCGCTTCGTAGGGATGGCATGGATATGTCGGTTCATCATTGCTTCGTGAGGGATGGCATGGGTCTGTTGTTTCATACTGAACGGCGGTCATTTTCTTGTGGTTGCCGCCCATGCATGTATTCAATCTCACCCCATTGTATGTCCATCCATCGGTGTCTCCAATCGTGGACCAATGCGCCACAGGGCAAGTGCTGCCGGGCGGCTCAGTGTGAGCTTGTATGGCGCGGGCGGGTCACTTGCTTCGACAGCCATTTCGATATCAGGATCCAATGGAGATTACGCCGTTGAGTATCTCGCACCGGCGTTCGGGTCGTACAGCATTCGCGTCCGCATCAACGGCACGGACATATCCGGGAGCCCCTTTGCACTGAGTGTGGCTCCTGCGCCCGCCAGCAGCAGCGTTTCGGTAGGCGTGATTGCAGGCGCGGCGGGCGGCGGCGGTGCTGCCTTTTTGGTCATTGCCATCGTATTCGGGCTGTGGTGGAATCGGCGGAACAAACGGCTCAAGCTGGAGGCGGAGCTTGCGAACATGTCATGGATCATCAGCTACGATGATCTGCAAGTCGGTGGGTGCCCTTCGTCTCCCTTATCTGCTATTGTTTGTATTTACTTCCCGCGGTAGCGAACCGATCAGCGATGTGTGTGTTTATATCGCAAAAGTACTAAGGAAGTGATGTATTGTGTGCGGTTCACTCTTCCGATTCGCTCAATCTTCACACGGCTATGATTGTCTGCAGGCGCATTTGCAACTGGAACTGGCAAATCAGCAGGTGAGGCTCATACCCTGATACTTTTGTTTTGTTTTTTGTGTGCAATTGTTTGTCCATCACTAGCTGTCCCTGCACACTTACTTTGGTTCGCTTGACATTGCGGTTGCTCATTGTGTGGCATGATGTGTGGTGTCGACTCCTCCCTCGCTCCTTGCAGCTGGGTTGGGATCGCGAATCTCCCAGCGCAGTCGATCGAGTGCGGGCTCCAAGGGGGCGCGGGTGTGGGCCGATCGCCAAATCTTCACCACAGTTGGCAAGTGGTGAGTGGGATGAATGTGACGCAATTTGCTGTCATTGTAGCCGACCGTGCAGAGACGGGCTGTGCGTGTGTGCGCCTTCTGAGACGGCGTGCTATCTACCGATTGGTACAAAGATAATGTTGTGCTAATGATCAGTATAATGCGTTGATAAGATGCTACAGTCGTCTCCCTCGCTGACCTGCGCTTGGCGTGACGTGTGCAGGAAGGGCCAAATGGTCGCAATCAAGGAAACGAAACTTGCGGAGCTTATTATTACGCGTGAAGTGTGCATGGAGGTCGTTCGATTACTGTGAGTTTGTTGGCTGTTGAATGATATGCCAACTGCTGCCCCTACGCAGCGTGTGCTTTTGTGCGCTTTTGTGCGTTCTGGCTGAGCATTCCCAAGCTCCCTGATACCTTGTGAAGCGTTGCACCTGACTTGAGATGCGAGCGAGCTGGTGCTAACATGGTCGCATATGTGAATGTTTTCGCCAATCCCTTCGCCACCACCGATCAGCGATTGCCGGCACATAAACGTCATCAATTTCATCGGATGTGTTGTAACTCCTCCCCACGTGGCAATTGTTACGGGTATGCCATCAGAGACCTTGTACTTGTGTTGTAATCATCTCTTGTTTTTGCAATCCCATCGCAATCTGCGTTGCGTTGTTTGTTGAGCGTTAGCAGACGCTGATGTTGTTCTGTTTGTTCGGCCCGTCGTTTGTTTGGCCTCGTTTCCTTGCTCGCTGATTTTCTCTTCTTTCTTGCTTGTTGTTTGTTATGTTTATGGTGCTTGATTGCTTGTTGCTGTTGAACAGAGTATTGCGCAAAGGGCAGCCTCGAAGACATTCTCCTGAACGAGCGCATACAACTGGACTGGGTATTCAAATACTCGCTGGGTGGGTCAGTGATTTTAAGCGTGTTTATGATATGTGAGCTTGGGGCGTAGTGTGCTGTGCGTACATACGGCTTGTGTGTAGCATGCAGCGTGCTGTGTGTAGCATGGGGCGTGATGTTTGTAGCATGGGACGGTTTGTGATGTGTGTGCGTGTGACCTGTGGTCTGTATATGGAATCTTTGAAAGGGCCGCTCTTTCCCCTCTGGTCGTTGAGTCATGTGTGATTTTCGCTCACTATGGACGAATCCGGAACGATATGCAGCGAGTGATCTCGCAAAGGGCATGGCGTACATACACCAGACTCAAATCGACCATCACGGCGCTCTCAAATCGTCAAACTGGTACAGTATTGTAATACCTTGACGCTTACTAAGGGGCTAAACTGCGATATATAATGCTCGTGCCATTCGTGCGAGAAATTTATTGAACTGACTTGTCTTTCTTTTGCCGACTTGGTTGTGATACAGCGTCATTGATTCGCGCTGGATTCTCAAGATAACCGGTGAGAGTGCGCGCACTTGTATTGTATGTGTTCCCCATATGTAGGACTTGTATTGGCGTCCATGTAACTGGCTACGTTTGAACTATCGCATGCGCTAACTCCGCCTGTCCTTCTACAGATTTCGGCCTTCCGAGTTTTCGCAACAAGGGGCATGCCGTGGCTGTGCTTCCAACGGGCGAGCCGAATCCCGAGGAAGAGAGCGAACATGCGAAGTTTGCCCGGTACCTTTGGACGGCGCCCGAGCACCTTGAAGCAGCCACTGGCAATCGCATCGCCGGATCGAAGAAGGGAGATGTCTACAGGTGTGCACATCCACGCTTTGAATGGATACTGAAGTTGCATCCGGGCTCGCTGATTATAATTGTTGTGTTCGGCAGGGTTATCACAAGTCGACTCTCATTTTTCAATCGTCGAATGTTGCAGTCCACTGCTCTCTCTCTCAACCTTTTCCCTTTCCCCTATTGGACGGCGCCCACCATCCACGACATATCAGCTTCGGCATTATAATGTCAGAGCTGCTCATGCGAGAGCCTCCGTACCACAGCTCTGGGCTCGAGCCCAAGACCATTGTGGGCCGCGTGCCCGATGGCCTTCGTCCCATTCTGCTGGAGGAAATTCCCGCGGAGCTTACAAAGGTAAGTGACAGGCATCGCCGCAGCTCTTGTCACTCGCATTACCCTGGATACGAGGGCCAATGTGACTGGAGTTTCACGTGCATCTTGAAGTCTGTGATCAGCTCGGTGTCATGTCTGTTGTTTCTGTCGGCTGTCTTCAGTCCAATGAGGCAGCGCACTCGCGCATTTGCATGGCATGACGTGCCATTTTGAATACCGACTCTCAACTTATATGTGGCGCATTAAATGTTTGTGCCATTAATTTGAATGCGTCTCCACACTTCTTGTAAATTTGTTCAGCTTGTACAGCGGTGTTGGGCGCCAGCGCCGGAAGAGCGCCCTGAGTTTGACCAGATCGCGAAGGACATACACCGCATCAATCCCGAGCCGTCCGACAACGTCATCGACAGTGTACTCAAGGTATATGTTTGATATTGCCTCCGCCGCACTGCCATTGTTATCAGGTTTCCGCTGACGAGTAACAGACTGACAGAGTGAGTCTGTGGCGAATGTAACACACCGACCCGCCCTTACGGTACAACCCCATCGTCTCGACTGAATGTGATAGATGCTTGAAAAGTACGCCAACAACCTCGAAGGCCTTGTGGAAGAGCGCACACAGGAGCTTGAATTGGAGAAAGTCAAGACAGAAGAGCTTCTTTACCGTAAGTGCTTTGGTGACTCCCCCGATCCGCTGAAATTTCCTTGCGTGACACACAATATTTAGAGCCTTGCTCACAAGTGTATGTGTGTGTGTGTGTATAACTTACTTACACCAGCTTACCTTTTCCATCTGCGCAATCTACATGGTGGTGACGCCCGCGTGCACCACAATCCTCTCCCTTCGTCCCTCTGGTGTCAGGGATGCTACCGAGGAAAGTTGCGGATGATTTGAAGGCGGGAAAGGCCATCAAAGCTGAAAGTTTTGATGCTGTGACTATATTCTTCAGGTATGAAATGCATTCTTATTACAATGCATTTGCATGCTGTTCGCACTGTATCACAGAGAGCGCATGATTTATGTGCGTATGGTTCATGCACTGCACACCAATGCGTCGAGTGTATGTGCGTGTGCACGCATCGATGTGATTCATACACGTCAGCATGTGTGAGTGTAACCCCATGGGAGAGGGCATCGGGCGCTCCATTGATATCGCCAACACAAGCATGTTTGTCACCCAACATGCTCAAAATTGGGTTGCGAATTCGGCTGCACCTTGCACAACAGCGACATTGTCGGATTTACTAACATCGCCGGAGAATCGACGCCCCTTCAAGTGGTGGACTTCCTCAACGATCTCTATACCTGCTTTGACTCTATCATCGACAGGTACCATCAGCCAGATGTCCGATTTAATTTTGCCGAGCTTCGTAAATTTTGTTCGTAATTTTTGTCTATTCTCCAATGCGTGCGCTTTTGTTGGGATTTCACTCTCCATCGCGCTGTTGCGTGGCTTGTCGATTGGGACGGCCGCTGCGATTCCTGTTACTTTTTTCTCGTTTCGATTTGTCCATCGTGTCTTGTCCCTTCATTTTGTTGACAAGATGGCTCTTGTGAGGAGGGGGCGAGAGCTATCGTAATGTTTGTCGATCCATTGATTTAGCCGAGCTGTCGTTATCTAACCATAACCCTAACCTTCACCTCCACACGTTCATCGACTCCAATTCGTCGTCGGCAGTCACGACGTGTACAAGGTCGAAACCATTGGAGACGCATACATGGTGGTACGTGAAAGGCTACACTTTGAAAGCCATCATTCACTTTAACATAGATATCTTAAGCACTGGCAGCTACAAATGTCGTGCGCCGCACGGGCTCGTTTATTGGACGGGAGACCGTATGCCGCAGTCTGCTATGATCTTGTCGGTGTCTCAGTAAACTAGTAACTCTTCGCCGCATCATTATATTTGTTGGTGATTGGATATCTGTTGCCGTCGGGGATCCGTGCGTTGCTTTCACCGGCTCACCATTGAATGCGGATACACGCGGCGTAGGTGTCCGGTCTACCCATTCGTAATGATAACCGCCACGCTGGGGAGATCGCAAATATGGCACTGGACCTCCTCTCTGCCACCACTGACTTCAAGATTCGGTACGCACATTGTGTTGTTGTCTAGTCGCGATGAACTTGGTAACATGGCAGCCTGGTCTGTTCACGCATTCTCACGTGCGGATATCTCCATTACCCCCACTGTAGGCACCTTCCTGACACTCAGCTGCAGCTTCGCATCGGGCTGCACTCTGGTAAGGCGCATTGTATGAGTTTTTTGGTAGCCCATGAGCTCCTCTGTTTACCGGTTGCAACTTAAAGTTACTGCTCGCTGAGCCTAGCTGAGCCTACGTTGTGCATGTGGTTTGTCTCTGCACAGGCCCGTGCGTGTCTGGTGTGGTAGGCCTCAAGATGCCGCGATACTGCCTGTTTGGGGACACTGTCAACACTGCCAGTCGCATGGAATCAAGTGGATTCGGTATGTGGGATATCAGTCACAAAAACGGACACCTGCGATCGCCGCAACCGGCTCGTTGTTTGTCAGACACAGTGTTTGTATCTAACTTTTCATGGGCAATATGTGGAACTCTGGTCGACAACTATGTCTCGCAGCATTGCGAGTGCACCTGAGCCAGACCACGCATGCATTCTTGATCGGGCTCAACAAAGGGTATCATATGGAAGAGCGCGGGACTATCACTGTAAAGGTGGGTATCGTATGCGTTTTCAGACGCGCTGCATTAATATTAATTTGGCCCTTTTTTGCAAGAAGAGACTCCTTTTACTAGTTTTGTGATCATGCAGATGCCAACCGTTCTACTAGCCCTATGCTCGCATGCCGAGTACCGAAAGCCAGTCCGACCACTCAACCGGCCGCTCATTCATAACCAAACATATTGGCAACTGCAGGGAAAGGGTTCGATGACAACATATTTTCTGATCACCCGAGACGGTTATACGAAGGTGCGCGGTCCGTTATACCAATGCCGACTTTTGGCTCGTGCAGCGTGGCCACCGACGATAACCATTATGATGCCATTGATGCATGTGTGTTTGTGACTTGGCAGCCAAAGCCGTGTTTTCGTGTCTTGTGTCAAATTTTTTACGAGTACCTCTGTGACAATAGTCCTTCATGTTTTTGGTCAATGCTAACGACACTTATTAATGTATCCTTCTTCGTGCAGCCTTTGCCTGACTTGTCCAAAGCCGCCTCCTTGAGCCAACACCACTTCAAGTAGCATACGCTACTTTCGCAGTCGTACAGACCAATCCCATACGTCAATACAATTTACGCCATTCAAACAGAGTACTGTGTGTGGGTCATTTTCATTTTTATGAGATTATGAACGAATGAGCCAGCCAATCTGAACAAATATGAAGAAAGAAAAAAATGGAAACACCGCAAAAAAGGGAATCGAAGACTATCATTGTAAATGTATTGGCCATAACCAAACGGCCTCACACAATCATGTGTGATAGTTACGTTTGGCCGCGCCCTGACGCAAGGGCGGCCTCCATTTCAACCTTGAGCTGCGGACATATGGCCTTGTGTACGGCCCAATGATTCTTCTGACACTGCCCCCCGCAGTAACGCACTGCCTTGCACGCGCTGCACGATTTCAGGCGCACATCCGGAGTCGCCGCTGCTTCACACGACGCGCAAAGGTCCAGCTTCTTGATGCTCTTCTCCGTACCAACTCCGTCACAGCACGGGCAACACGCGGCCGCACCAGAAGACAGGCGTGTGCTAAGATGTGCGGCTACACGGCGTTGCGCTTCGTCAAGATTGAAAAAGTCCGGACGAAAGCGGCCGTTGAGGAGGGCAAGCTGCACATAGGGGGGCTTGTAGTAGGATGCGTTGCTTACAATGTCATCGTGCGCGCGGCTGTGGCCTTGCTTCGCCTTGTTGACGAGCACACCGCCCGGCGCAACCGCTGCCGCGTACATGTCGTTGCCACTCTTGTCGAAGAAAAGGCAATCGACAAACACCTGAAATTGAGGATCGCCAGGCGTAGCGTCGACCGACTGCCGTGTTCCAGCCTGATACCACATTCCAGCGCAGTAAATCTCACTGCCGTTGCTGTCTTCCGGCGGGCAAGCGCCTTCTCCACCCAGCACATCAAGGGCTCGTTGCCCATTCGGCACTTCCTCCATGGCGGAGAGCAGTGTCACAGTATGCTCCCACCGCGTGCCGAGGTCGTAAACGAATGCGATCTCCTGTCCCGTACTCTCAAGCACATCCGCGAGGCGCACCTTCTTGTCGTCGATCTAACTGTGTCCGTGCATGCCCTTAAACATGTCATCGACACCCTGAAGAGTTAGAAAGCACTGGATAGCAAGTACCAACTGGCCGGCGCTGTCATAATAAGCAGACCCTTTCGAGTCACCCGAAAGCCATGTCAATGTACAGTGACATGCAATAAAATACCTCCTGGATGCAGCAAAAGCAAATTATGGTATTGCATTACACCCTCTGAAGCGTCTACTGACAAAAAACAGCACTTGCAGTGCCCCCATCTTTCAATTCAACCCATATGAGATGCAGGCGGTCCATAACAAGCACCATCTCTGTAATCCATGATATAGCCAGAGTGGTACGTACGACACCAGCCCATGGCTGGCTCAATCACTTTGTCGATAAATGTCCGCAGATGCACGGCCGCAGGCACACGCACGGTTCGAGAGACAGGCGGGGTGATGCCGTCCATAGAGACGCGGATGGTGTAGGACATGCCATATCTCGCCTTGAGTTGCGGTGTAACGCTGGCCGCCTCAATTGCTCGGAGGCGGCGCTCGGCTATCATTGCGGTGAGCTGTGCCTCGGGAAGACGGTAGTTGCCGTAGTCCAGGCCGATGAGTTCCCGGTCTGACGCAGCCGACACGCGCTGCTTGGACCACCGTCGCCGTGTCGACATAGCCTCGACGCCCCAAAAGCGCACCCGTCCATCATCGTCGGCAGACGGCGTGAAAGTGACAGGATCTGTCGCTAATACCCACCGAGGGACGGTTTTGTCTGCGCAGAATTCTGGTGCGACGATGATTTTGACGCCGTTTACAGGGTTGCTTTGAAATGTTGGACTGCTTTTGCCGCGGCGCGCATTTCTTTCGATGGCGGCAACCATGCGCTGCACTGCGCGCTGCTGGTCCATGGTGAGTGCACAGACGCCTACCCACCGAACGCTTTCAACACTTGGGATAGGTTCACATGGACTTGATGGCACTTTGTACCATCAGCACGCGTGTGCGGCTGGCTGTTGGTGGCGGCCGTGTCGGAGCCGCGCGGACCGTGACATGAGTGGTGCCTTATTGACATCCGGCGGTGCGAATTCTCGGAAATGTATCCATATCTATCACGTGACAGGGTCATCGGCGACCGACTAAAAATAGAACGTTCCCTGATCACGTGATCGGTTGCCTGTAAGTCTGGCTTTGCCCCGTGGCTGCCCGGACTCTCCTAGTCGCGGTTCACTGCCATTGCGACGGGCAACACAATTCCCTCTGCGTGGCGCATGGAACGCAGAAGAGCAGATAAGCTCACATCCATCGTCACAAACAGACAAACGCATTGTTTGCTCTTTTTCTTCCCCGGAGTATTTCCCAAGTATTTCCGTACGCACTGGATTGACTCGTATTCGCTGGGCCTAATAATACTTAGCTGCGCCGCGGGTGCAAAGTATAGAAACTGACAATGGGCGCTCGCTTCAGCACCGCCTTTGGGCCCTCTGACGTATAACCAGCATTACGATGTGCCGCACAACTAGCCTTTAAGGAAAGCTTTTGGCTGCTGTCTTCGCATTTCCCCGCTGCCGTTACCAAGGACAGGAAATGGCGGACCTCAATTATGCGCTCCAAAGTGGCGGCAGTTATGCCACCGATGTATTTGACTCTGGCACCAGCCACGCGCGCATCGTGATGGAGCTACTCGCGTTGAATGCGAGAGAGGATGAGCTGGAGACCACGCGGCGGAACGCATACGACCGCAGCCACGCACACGTGACGTCTCCGTCGCTGTCCGAAGTGCTCGGCCGCCGCCGTCATTCAGAATTACAAACAGACGCAGACGCCGCTGCAGTTGGTGTCCCAAGAGCAACAACGGAGCGAAATTCCGACAAACAAACCGCCGTCCGGAGAGCATTATCCGGATTGCGGGCGGAGCGAAAGATGGACCGAAAAGTCGACAGAAAATCTGAGGGGAAAGAGCAGCGGGGTGTGGATGCGAAATCACCGCCCATATCGGTGCATCGCCACCGCGTGTCGAGGTTCCGCGATGCCCACGTGACCGAGGGGGCGTCCCAAGTGGGCAACGAGCCTGCCACACATGCAATGATGAGTGCGGAGCCACGTGCACGAGGGAATGTTGTGACAGCCAGTGAGCGCTGTGGATGGACAGAGCGGTCGTGTGGGTCTTGGCGAGGCCTGTTGTCGCTGCGCGTGCTCGTGCTGGGTGCTGTGCTTGTCATGATCGCGGTGTTTTCCGGTATACTGCTCGGTGTGCTTTCCGCAGAGTTTCTGCGCCAGTTTGACGCTCTCGAAGACACAGACGCTGTTTCCAATACGGTTGGTTGCATGCACGTTGAGAAACCTCACATGGGGAGAATTCCACTGCCTTTTTGTATCTCTCATTAATTCATTCTCAGAGGTACCCATGGGCACTTTTGCTGTGCGGCTTCTCCTGAACGTCAACTCCCTTTCATCGCCACGTATATTTCCTATTTTATATTCCTAATCGCCGGCTATGTTTGCTGAGCAGAAACGAGTGATGCGTCTCTTTGGCGAGGACATGAATGCCATACTCATGGCGGTGGGTGTTGCAGCTGGTCATCAGTGCTATTGGCCTTAAGCTTTCTGCTGAGCGTATGCTCTTATTGGGATATTCAACCATAACCATCTCGATGCAAGCACACCTCCGATCACCACGTTTACGTTCATATGCGCACATATGCATCCACAAACACCGCACCCCACCGCTAACATGTCCGCCCTCACTTTCCTCTCACCCACCCACCCACCCACCCA
>CALSCR010004044.1:0-55845 GCA_943704495.1 Pigoraptor chileana | reverse complement strand
CACACACACACACACCCCACACACACACACACACACACACACACACACACACACACACACACACACACACACACACACACACACACCTTGCCAAAGCTGCCCTTTCCAAGAACCTTGAGGAAGTTGAAGTCGCTCATGCCGAATTTCTTCGACGAAGCGGGCTTTGCAATGGCCTCTGCGGGTGCAACGGCAATGGGAGCGCCCTCTGCCTTGTGGAATGACGGTGTCTGCATCCGTGACGTCACATGACAGCGGTAGAGAGAGCATGAAACGCATCACATATGAAAATAAATTAGAGTGAAATACATGAGTACTCAAATGAATGAGAAACAAAGTGACCTACATATATATATTTGCATGTATCCATACACCCAGAGAAAAGTGCAGTGCCAGCGATAGAACATCTGGTACCACAAACAGCTCAATTACGTTCCATAGATGTGAGCGCCAATTCGCAGTAACGCCGCAGAGGCAACCCGTCAGCACAAAAACCAATGCTCCACATGCAGTAATAAAGCAATCTCTCCTGGGAATAAATAAAGCCCATTACGCACCTTCTTCTTGGTCGCTGCAGTAAGCGACGCAGAGCTCGTGCCGAGCTTTGAAAGCTCTTCTGCGAGAATCTTCTCGTCGATACCGCAGAGATTGGGAACGTTGTGCTTGCATCGCTTGTGGACATTCATTTTGCACGCTGTGCGTTGCGTCGGTGTTTGTGTTGAGTGTGTTGGTGTTGGTGTTTGTTGCGTGCGCGTATGTGGTGGAGTGTGTGTAATGTGTAATAATGAGCGGCAGAAAATAAAATGGGCGCAAGGAATCAATGCTAAGCAACAAGATAAAGGCTTCTAGGGAAGCATGTCCTAGGTATCCTTAATAAGTCCCGTTCAGTCGAATGCACGCCATTGGGCTGTCTGTTGCCATCCCCTTGCACATATTGAATGTGGCCATCGGCCAGAACCATAGGCGCCCCCCTTTCCCTACATCTTTAAATATTAGCATTCTTTCACCTCTGCGCTCACACTCCCACTCTCTTCTTCCCTCCCTCCCCCCCTCCCTCCTCTCACTCTTTCCTAACCACATACCCTCGCAGCGCATTCCCTGTCTGATAATTCCATAGAGAAGAGAACCGCAGTGGTCGCAGAATGTGGGACTCTTGTAGTTGTTGACCTTGAAGCGGTGCGGAATGTTGAAGCCAAAGCGAGCAGAAATATCCTGCAGCAGAGGGATTGTTGATAAGTTTCCACCAAATGGGTCAAACAACATCAGCAAAACGGTAATGCACAGTTTGCGCATGTATAAAATAGTATGCATGGCGTGTGATTGTGTGTGTGCATGTGTGTGGTATATGTGTTGGGTGGTGTATGGTTATTTGATCAAAAAGATCCAAATAGCAAATATGCAAACATTCTTGCATATCGCAAATCGTCCCTTCTTTCCAGTGCAACTATCAGCATATGGATCTATGAAAAGTGTAATAGTAACGCAGGCATTGCTTCCGATAAATATCACGCCACATCAAAGCTTCCGAAACGCAGCACACTCACATCGGGTGCCGGAGTGTCCTCAATCTTCTTCTTCTGGTGTGTGCACACAGAGATGATTTTGTCGTGGCAACGCTTGTGGACGACGACGGCGCACACTGCAGTTCACGAAACAACACACCAGTCAGAACTAGACACACAACTGCATACACAGAGGCACATACCCACGTACATGCATACAGGTACATACACACACATGCACACACAAAGAGACCAAGTCCATAAAGAGCAACCACATTCGTTACAGTGCTCCATGCACCCACCTTGGCACTGGTATCCCTGCTTTCCAAGTCCCCTGCAAACGTCAATTGTTCAAGCGAATCGGATTAATGGTCGAGAATCACTTGTCGAGTGTATCTCAACAACATCAAATTCAATCTTTGTGGGCGTGAAAACGATGCGAATGCACGGTCCAACAGCTTCACACAAACCATCATTTTCGTATAGAGAGATCGAAGGACCACACAAACAATTTGGGATAAAACTGAGAATGTTTGTTTTTCTCCATCCGCAAACCCAATACAGCGCAGTCAACGGATGGACCAACGAGACAGAGACACAAAGAGAACACTTTGAGTGCTCACCAGATGAAGTCTCCGCAGTGGGAGCAGAATGTGGGCTGGCGGAAGAATCGAGCCATGAATTTGTGGCTGTTGACCTCGTGGATCTTACGCTTTCGGATGGCACCGCGACGCATTTGGAATGCGTCAGACTTGGCGGTGAACTCTGTGCCGTGAGAATGTGCGGGTGTGTGGGTGTGTGGGTGTGGATTGGGTGATATTCGTTCGTTAAACCGAGTGTTCGCACGTGTGATGAGTGGGACGGGGACACTACAACGCACATCTTCTAAAGTACTCAAACGCATCATCAGGAGCCACAAGCCCATCAACAACAAAGAAAATGGCAACAAATGTCCACGCAACATGCACACTGTCATGGTTGGCAAAGACACCAACCCTCGGCCTTGGCACCGGTTCGCGAAAACGAGACGGACACGTGAATCTTCCCCGCGGGCTCCAGATCAAACCAGACGTCATTCTTGCCACCTTCGGGGGCCAACACGTCGCACAGGTTCACCTGAACATTTGCAATGAATTGATCCGGCGGGATGGCGGCCTTGTGGAAGATAAATATCTCCAGGGACCGCGCGTGCATAATGTTCGTGCTGTGCTCCTCATTCCAGATGGGACAGAGTGTCTTCGATTTCGCCGACGTCTCTGCGATGCCCACATCATCGACCTGAATGACGGCATACGGGTCGATGGTTGTTAGCTTCATCCCTCCAGGAATCTCGCGAATTTGAAGGTCGCTCGCCTCCAATATTTTGACCATCAGCGAACCCGAAAACTGCGCCGGCCCAGCCATTTTCGAGACGCTAACTGTCTTTCGAGGGAAAGAAAAATGAAGCTTGCACTTCGTGTGGAAACCAACAATATCTTGTGATGCGATTGCTGTCGTGCAATGATGTGTGAAGGTGTGGCAGAGACAGGGACGCGAATCCGGAATGCTCTCCAGTTGATTCGTATGGTGATAAAGAAAAAAGAAACTGGATTCCCAGCACATATTAATTAGCCTACAGTGTTTCGAAACTGACGTGTCTGTGGGGGTGAAGTGTTGTGGTTGGAGGGTGTGTGTGTGTGCGACTGTGTGTGTGTGTGTGCGACTGTGTGTGTGTGACTGTGTGTGCGTGTGTGTGACTGTTTGTGTGTGTCCACCACAGCCACACCGACAAATCACATCCGGGTGGGTAAACAAAAAAATTTCACAAACCAAGGGGTGCCTCGACGACCGCAGACATTTTTATTACACCATAGTTACCCGATAGTGAAGGACATTATTTCGGGCATGCGGTGACGTCCGTGAATTGAAAAAAACAGCGAAATTTGTTCAAAAAATCAGCTGAAACTTTCAATTATGGTCACATTTAGAAAGTTTTGAACTGCGCTATTGCCAATTTCGGTAACCCTAATCCAATGGAGTAACCCTAATAAGCCTAACGGAAATATAAAAATTCGTGTGCTGACTGCAGCAGTGGTGTGAGGGCAATTTGCACTCGAATCGCACCAACACAAGAAGCTGTGGTTTACTCCAAACCCTTCCTATTGACCTGCTTTATACAGACACAGTCAACCCCTTTACTTCAAAAGTCGAATGGGTTTTGCCATTGGTGGTGGATCTGTTGCAAATTTGGGTGAAATGTCAGAAATGTCAGATACCGATCCGCAGGGTAAGTGGTTCCATGACAGTCGCATTTGTGTATGGTGCACTTCAACCCGAAAAGCTCAATGTTTGACATGTGGCATGTTCTTACTCGCTCGTTAATTTGGATATGATTAAATGACATCTGTAGAAGATAATGGTGTTGGATCAATGCATCTGAATACTCTCGTATGAACTGTTGTGTAGGAAATGACGGGTTTCGGAGTGAATGCACTGAACACGAAGGCGGCGGCAATGAAGCGGACTCGAGTTCATATTATATGCCGCTCGGGCAAACTGTAGCATCTCACGCTGACGATTCTGAAGACGAAAGTGGCTCTGAATGGGAGGATGCACAGGTAAATGCGCTTTGCCGCGTGCCTTACCTTTTCCCTTTGTGTGATATGATGTTGTGAGTGTCAGTCGGTTTTCGGGTTGGGTTAACACTTGCGTCGGTTTTCATTAAACTAGTCCTAAAATCTGTCGCTATGTAGGATCAACAATCTGGGAGCGAACCCCACGACCAAGGGGTATCTGCGGAGGATGCCGCCAACGTATTAAGGGATGATATAGACACACGCGCGCCATTCATCCCTGACCTTCCGCCAAGGCCCACAGATGATCTTGATGTCAACATTATGGATCGCAATGGCAACGTGCCGAACGAAATTCAACTTTCGGACCGTACGTGTGAACTCAGAATGACGTAGCTGTCTTTGTTGTATATTTATACGTGCGTGATGCATGCATGCATTGTGCTTGCTGGCGCACAGGACCCGCAAGAGCTGTTCAACAAAACGCTGCATGTGTTTTTCTTACTTCTTCCTGCGTATCCCGCTGTGCGCATTGGACTTCGCCGTGTATCGTTCGAATGGTCATACCCTCGTTTTTTGTTTTGTTTGATTGACGAAACCAACATGTGTTATGCTTGATGCAGAGGCTGTCGAAACGATCAAGAAAGCAATGGAAGGTTTCCGATTGCCTGCACCGGCGTGGGCATCGTCCATCCCGGAGCATGAGGTGCGCTTCTCACCCACTCTGTCCACTGTGTGTGCTTTCTTTTGTTACCTGTCGCTCGTTGTTACAATGAGCATGTATGGACTATCCACATTGTGTGTTGACACTTTGGATTCGGCGTGCCTTGCAATTGTATTATAGTGCGAGCAGACCCCCCAGTGATGTGGTCTCCTGATATCGTCCCTCATTCAAGAGTTTGAGACCTGATGCTTTTAGCCTATTTTCGTTGCTTTCTCATTTGTGCGCCTTTAGTTTCTATGTGTTTGTATAGGCTCATATCCCAGCCACACTTCCTTGTCCACTTCTGCATCACCCCCCTGATCCACGCTGATCCACTTTGGTTTGCTTCCGTCATCGTGTGTTTTTGGCACACATTTGTAGTGGATTGCACAGATCGCGGAACGCACTGCACCAGCCGACAAGACGGCGACCGTTCCCTCGCGCGTGAATCGATAATATTCTCCTAAATATAGTATATTTCAGTGTTTGCAAACGAAAAGTGCCTATTCACTCCTCTATAGTGTGTGTGTGTGTGCATGTGCTTCTATGTGTATGTGGTCATGCACACGCTGTTGTGCGCTAAGTGGACTTGTGATCGCAATTGTGGTGAAGGCTCCTGGGAACGTCAGGATTCCGCTGACTGGCACAGCGTTATCAATTTTGATGGTAAGTGCGGCTCACTGTCGATGCATGCTGCACGAGCACAGTGCGACGCTGGCAATGGTTTGTGTTCCGTGCGTTTCTGTGGTATGCGTGTATATGTTGTGTGCACATGTCTGCACACTGCCGGCAGGGTTGAGTGTCCACCTTCATTTTTTAGGGTTCGCATCCTGGGTAATTGAAGATCCCCTCCCCCCCCCGACTGATCAAGAAAATGCGAGTAGTATATCTCTCAGAGCAGCCGGCATCACGTTGGATAGAGTCACGTGCGGTGAGTCGGGTGTTCTCTCACTTGCTCCACGGGCACGGGCTGATATCACCGCGGAGTCTCTGCAAGCACGCACGTAAATGCAGTATTGTAAACTTTGAGTATGTGTGCAATAGTTGCCAAGCAACAAAGGCCCACGAGTGTAATCGGTGGCGGCTGAATTTGATATGCGTGCATTCGAAAATGCCGCACTTTCTGGCAGCAGCGGTACACACCTTCAGAAAGTCGTCTCCATCAAAGAGGATCCATTCATCGATGACTTTGTTCAGCTCGTCAAATGTCACAATGCAGATGCCGTCCATCGCCACGAACTTATTGTGGGGCTTAATCTCAGAGTGAGGAGGGAATGAAGCGGCAAAATTGCCGCTGACCGTCCAACGGAACGTGATCTGCGATGGTATCAATCGTCATGCCAACTGAAACGAATCAACAACACAATAACTACTGAAGAGACTGACACGCTCGCAGGCTGTCAATTTTAAGGCCTTGAGGTTTGAGGAAAGTGTGTACCGTACCTGGTTCTCGTTGGGCCCGTCCATCAGCTCGCTGGGTGTGAGTCGGAATGGGTTGAACACCGACTTCCACATTGCAATTCCCTTGCGGTATCCATCAAGCGTCGTCACTGGGGCATCCAGAAAGGGATAGCGCGACGAAAATGTCTTTGAGAAGACATTTTCAATCACGCTCTCCGATTCACCGCCGTTCCACATCGCAAGAAGCTTGCGTGTCGTATCACGGCGCTTGGCCCGCGCACCACATTGTCCCGACATGTTGCTGTGTTAGCGCTGCACAAGATGAACCTATTCGAAAGAATTAGGTTACCGAACGGTCAATGAAGCTTGGCTGATGCAATACTGGTGTGAATCGGGTCAGGGACCCCATTTTATAGTGGTGCTGTGCAGATGCCTTTGTGTGTGGGTGTGGGGGGGAGGGGGGGGGAGAGATGCCGACTGCGGCGGCGTTTTTGGGTGTGTCCGTCCGATGAGCAGTTGAGCATCAATTGCCGGCGCAGGACCGATGGTTTTGCAGTTTGACTAATTTGCAGTTTAGTTGCAGGTGACTGTGTATGCACGACTTTGTGCCTCCTTACAGTATGTCCGTTGCACAGGAGCTGGGGGTCATATGAGCAGTCTGGTCATGTCTAGATCATTGCCTGTTACCCGCGCGTGCGTCACCTGGAAGTTTCGGCGGCGCACCCCTCGTGTATCAGTCATCAGTGCTGCCACTGAGATCCCACATCACGCCTGAACGGCAGTGTTGGGCTCCGACGGGCCGTGGCGGCGGATACTGATCGGCCAATTCAGTCCAACCGGTCTATTAAAGCGTACTTCGCTAGGTGGTTTAGTGCTGCGTCAGTTACAGCCAGCGACGGTCAGACTAAACAGGCGAGCGGCCCGGCATCGCCGATTCAAAGTCAGCGGCCTGCCTCTGACGCATGACAGGAACAGTGCGGCGCAGCGGCCGGTCAGTCGTAATCCCGACACTTTCTGATTATACTTTGGATTGCCGTTGGTGAGGGGCCGGTCATACATCAGTACCACGCTCAATGAAGTGTCCGTTCGTGTTCGGCCGCATTGGTTGCCAGAAAACAGTCACTCGGCAGTCATGCAAGTCGGAGTTGTGTCAGCGGACACCTTCCTTTTATGGGACTTTTGACGTGAGTCTGGTCTGACGTATGCACACGGACAACTGCCTAATTCGGACTGTGACTGTCCGCCGAATGCCGGAGCAGTCAACCCCACTGAGTCGGTCAATGGGCGAGTCGCACAGAAACTGAAAGCAGAAACTGAAAGCAGAAACTGAAAGCAGAAACTGAAAGCAGAAACTGAAAGCAGAAACTGAAAGCGAGAAATGTGTAACAGGCAACGACTTCGTTGAATTTCGATTACATTAACCGTATCAGATTTTCAGCATAATTAATCCCAACTGTAGGTTATGAGCACGCAACTCGCAACGCCGTGTCCTCTTCACAACAGAGTTGTTTGAATCGGCTCAGTGCGTTCAGTATTGCACTGTGAAAGGTGCGGCGCAGTTTTGATTCAAATGGCGGGCGTTTCACCGCGGGGGCGCAGCTTGCGTGCGACCGCACTCGCTCTTGTCTCCATCTCACTATTTGCCCGAGTTGTATTTGCTGAAGGCGAGGCAGATTGGCCATGGACCGACGCAACGGGCGCGGTTGTCTCCGTCGAAACAGCAACGGACGACACAATCGCAGTAACCGTGGAGCGCATGTCCGCAGCCACAGTTCACGCGCAGACGGCATCATTGTGGAGTGTTAACGGTGTGAATCCGACAAGAATCGGTCGTTTTACACGCGTGTGGCAGCAAAGGCCAATCACAACTGCGGTCGAACTTGTGATGCGAGATACATATTATATCGTCGTGTCTGAAAGGCTCGCGCAAGGGTAACTACTGATTTATACGTACTTTGTGCATAATCTACAAATGTATTTTATTTTACCTTGATTCTTTCGTATGACAGAGGGCATCAAATAGCCCCTTTTTGACTCTCCGTTACAGTGTACCATACCTTTATTTTTTGACACGATTACTTTCAAATAACGAAATGGCGCGCATCAGTCATGGCAAATGGCATTCATACAATGCAACCGCCATCACTAAAGTGAATTTTATGAACAATTGCGTTTTGATTAACTAAATTGCTGTTTTTTGCAATGTCACACACATTGACAGCGCAACATACCACATTTCGGGACCAGACAACGTGACTGCAACTCTCATATTCGATGAAAAAGTCACGCACTGCGAGAGCATCCACGTCAACCAGGTCGGCTTTTATGAGAACGCGCCGGCACGCATTGCTCTGTTTGGCGCATTCCTCGGCGATCTTGGTGCCGCTTTTCTCCCTTCAGAGCCTTCGTTCTCCGTGTATCGTGCCGACGACGGCTCGCACGTGGCCGGGCCCCGCAAGGCCGAATATGCTGGGCTTGACAACGCACGCCATCTCAGCAGTGGCGAGCACGTGTATGCGCTGAACATGTCGGGTATGCTGCACACGGGCGGCCCATACTTCCTTACGGTGCATGGGTTCGGATCCAGCCACACATTTGGTGTCGGTCGAAATTTTACGGATGAGCTTTCCTACTCGACTGTGCGCGCATTGTATCATCAGCGTTGTGGGACTGCACTCGACCCTGCACACACCCACTTTTCACGATGCACTTGCCACAATTCTGTGCTTGTGACGGACGCCGACCCTGTCCCGGGCGAATGGTTTATAACTGAAGACTCGGTTGGTCTGATATGGTTGTCTGTCATGATGGCATGTGCATGGACGCTGCGGACGATGAAGATGAGCATTGACAGTGTTATGGCGTCGCATCTGCCGTTACGGTGTGCAATCGACGCGATTGGTTCATAGTGTGTCTGCGTCGATCTGCCTTTCGGAATAAGTAGCATTTACTTGACTAATCCGGGCTTTTTTCTTTGCTTTTCTTCCTCTCGCAGTGCCTCGGAGGATGCTCAAAATCGAAAGCTCCTCCTCGTGCAATGAGGGGAGGCCACCACGATGCTGGCGACTTTGAGAGAGACAGGCACGTGCGTGTGCGTGTGTTTTGTGTCTGCTTGCGTACTGATATGTATTTATAAATGTATTTATATACGTGCGTGTGTGTGTGTGTGTGTGTGTGTGTGTCTTTCATTGTTGAAGATGGTGTCACATGCATGGGTTGCCATGAAGTTGCCTCTAATCATTCTGTCTGTGCTTATTTTGTTTTGGCATGTCATGCCATTGCGTGTGTGTGTCGCTGTCATGGCCGGATGCCTCACCACTTTATTTGATCCTTCCGACTCTGAAAGGACCAATACGCGCTGAACTACTTCGTAGTACTAGTAGTACTTACTACAAGTACACGGCATGTGTGTGCACCCAATGGCATTTAGAGTCACCTCTGAATCAAAGTATTGTCCGATACCTGCTAACCGTGACTCGACCACTGTTCCACCCGTGACACGCACACACTCATTTAATATGGCACAGGTCCCACACACCCTTTGCACCGCTGCTAATGGAGGCATACGAGCTTTTTAGTGACGATGTGGCACCGTATGTGTTTGACATTCCTGAGTCAGACAACAATATCCCCGACCTTCTCGACGAAGCTTTATGGGCGCTGCTGCAGTGGGAAAACCTTCAAGACGACGACGGCGGTGTGCGCGGCGGGATTGAGCCGGACAGGCATCCTGTGAGTGGGCGTATGCGCCAATTATCTTACCAATGTTTCATATTGTCACTGGACGGGACCATACCCGCCTAGTTCAATTCTCAAAGCTCGTATTATGATCGGCTGGCATATGAGAGTCCTGGGCACCATGGCGGGGCCGCCGCCAACTATCTTTGCGTCGTTTTAACACCTCCAGCACCTTCAAAATTCAGGTTGGATTGGACTCTGCACCCAGCGATACGCTTGTGTACAAGACCTATAAAGTCACGTGGCACGCGACAGCCTCCTCAGCTGGGTCGTTTGCGTATGCATCACGCCTTGTGCGTCCATTCGACCCCACTCGCGCCAATGCACTTCACGAGCGCGCAGTAAAGGCGTATGCGTGGCTCGAAGCACATCAAGATGATATTCAACGTGTCGCGAGCGTCCACATGTACGCTGCGCTGCAGCTGTATCTTCTTACTGGCGAGGCAAAGTTCCACGACTTGTTTGTGTCGTGTCTGACGGAAGTGTCTGAGAAAAACCAATACCCGCAGCTATATTCTGCACTCCCCCTCCCTGTGATGGATGGCGCCGTGTTCTCGCCGTACTTTTTCGGCTATCTGACGACCGACCGCCAGACTGACTCGTCTCTCAAAACGCTTTTGCGCGGATGGGTGGAGCGGGAAGCGCAAGTGACGATGGACGCTGTCCGCGATCAGGCGAATGGATATGCGTACGGACCAGCGAGGACCGTTGCATGGGGCTCTCTCACCAATCAAGGTCGGTAAATTTGAATGTCAGTTCTGCCGCCGATTAAATTTGAACGCGCACATGCCGAATACCTACACAAAACAATTACAGTCATTTACTAATAGGTTTGTAATTATGTCGACTCGGGTCACTCAATTCGCCACTCACAGCCAAAGTGTTCCACTCCGACCCCCCCCCCTCCCCCCCACACACACACACACACTCGCTGACGAATGCCAGGCATCTACTCGAATCCGCTGATGCTCATGTATGCTCTCACTGGGAGTGCACAACACTTCGATGCAATGGCACGCCTGGCCGACTACGCACTTGGCGCAAATCCGCTCGGTCGCAGTTACGTCACCGCAGTGGGCGCAGCCCCTCCCAACGACCCCCTGCATCTCGACATAATGAACCAACGCGCCGCTGGAAAGGGAATAATTCCCGGCATTGTGCTGTTTGGGCCGGTTGCCGTCCCGGATGTGAGTGTGTTACATATCAGTATAACTGCATGTGCACACCGCAGCAGATACAGCTTATGACTCTGTGTGCACTATCGGGGTGTGGAGAGCGTCATATGATTAGGTCACGTCGACCAAACATCTAATGAGTCCGGTGACTATCTTTAGTCCTTGGATGAGATGCAGTACCCACAGACAGTCACGCTCATTGTGTGCGTACTCTGTCACATGTCATGATGTGCTATTGTGCTTGATGTCTTCAATACCCGAGTTATTATTGCTCGATACAATTGCTGTTCATGCAAATGCTCACCATAAAATGCACTGCCCAGTGCACGCAACACTGACACTGTCTTTGTTTGTTTGTTTGTCTTGCTTTCAATGCATCTGTTACAGTCGGCGGGATACGAAAGGAACATTTGGGAGCTGCAATATCCGTCTTGGACAGATCTCCCCGAACAGCGACGCTTCGCCGACTCGTTCTCTCTCGTCACTGCCAACGAATTCATCACTCTCAATCTCATTCCCTTTGCGATCTTTCACACCGTCCTCGCCGCAATCGATGCCCGCCTGTCAAGCGAGAGGAGCTCTGCTGCTTCTGTGGACATTGTCACTGCGACTGCCCATCCGTCGACGTCTGGACACAGTGATCCCGATAACAACAGTCAGGGACTCTCGTATCACTGGTACGACCACATACCGCCTATGCTACACCCCCTGTACCCCGCCTCGGGCCTCGACCTTTTGGCATGTCCCGTCCGGGTGAACCTTTACGCACAGAGTGGACTGCTCTTTGATGGAACAGCGCTCACACCATGGGGAGATTTCTGCATCGACTACGGCACGTTTTTGTCTGGACAAGACGCCGAGGCTATCGCGGGTGAGCCGCGGGGGAGAAAGTTGATTCGGTTGGAGCCAGACGCTTACCACTCGCCATCCCTCCGCGTTTACTGCGACCGCCGAGACCGCTCTGACTTTAGTGGTTGGAAGTATGTTGAGCTGCGCATCCGCCTCGCTGATCTTGCGGGTGCGCCAGTCACCAAATACTCGATACACTTTGGGGGCTATACCGGCGCCACTTTGCACGCAAACATTGTCGATTATCTTGTAAACAGCGACGGCACCTACATGGAAGACAGGAACATGGTGTGTTGGATACAATGTCGTGGTGCCTGTGCTATCGCTGTGTGTGTGTGTGTGTGTGTGTGTGTATGTGTGTGATCTGTGTGATGTATTATTATCATTATGTTTGTGATGACATGCATGTCTGCTCCATATCCTACTCGGTTAGACCGCAGTCCGAGTCGCAGCGTGGCTACCATTGGAATAATAATGTGGATTTTGATTGGACTCCCCTCAATTCGACCTTCTGGCCCTTGTTGCGTCATCACTGACACTCACGTGCAGAGGGGAATAACGGGCGAGTGGGTGTGGGCAAAGATCCCAATGGGTGCCATGACAACAAGCGAATACGACGCGTGCACCGTCGATTACATCTCATTTGACACACTTTATCCGGAACAGCGACTGTATGTTTCCGACCTTCAGATGACAGGTGAGCACCAGTGCCAATTAGATGTTACGGCGGTGTCTTCCGGCGTCCACACTGTGTTGTTTGCTGTAATGCATCCCTTTCATTGTAGTGATCCCAGCTGCAACACACACACACACACGCATATATATATATATACCGTTATACAGGTGAAGGGGAGGGCGCCCCACCCGCCACATTTATTGAGGCGCTAACTGCATCAGACAGAGCAATTGTCCTCATCTACGATGGACGCGCAGTTGGAGCGCCGCCGTCGCAAGACCCATCCGAGTACCTCATTGACGGAGTCATGCCCAGCAAGGTGGGGCGCTGGACGGCCGCACGCGGACAGTCTGTCCGCGACTGCCAGCGGGTGACTGTCCGACACCACATTTACCTTGTTCTTCCCGACGGTAACAAGCTCGTGACTGGACGCTCCTACCGCATTGAATCGAAAACACGGCATGGCCCTGCGTTGATTTCCTTCCAATTCCATGAGGGCGCAACCCGATGCGAGTGTTTGAAGGTGAATCAAGTGGGATATTCTCCCTTGAAGACGGACCGCCGCTTTGCGCACCTCGGCGTGTGGATGGGTGACCTCGGGACGACACACTTTGACACACTCCCGCGGTTCACCGTCGTAAGAATTGCCGATGGTGTCGTTGTTCATTCGGGCACGGCACAAGCGCCTCTCGACGACCGTAAGCTTGCATTTGGCAGCGGCGAGTATGTCTACCGTCTTGATCTTAGCAATGTGCGGGATGGAGGGCTCTATCGCATTGTCGTGGCGGGAGTGGGTTCTTCGTTCACGTTTGGCGTTGGGGCTGCGTACAGCCATCATCTTGCGTATGTGTCGATGCGGGGTCTCTATCACCAGCGATGCAGCACGGCGCTGCCCAGGCGGTACACACACTATCCCCGGGATATGTGCCACGCAGTCGTTGAGAAGACCGACGCGGATCCATTGTCGTGGTTTATCAGCGACCGCGGAACGCCCGTCGACACAGTGAGAGGCGGCTACCACGATGCCGGCAACTTTGTGGGTTTCCTAGAGACAATTGGCACGACGTTCGATTTATTTGTCTGTGCGATTCGCGCTCGGCGTATTATGCAAGGTTTCATCTGGACTGTCTGTATCCAGTCAGCTGATATGTGTGTCTTAATTTGGACTGATGTGTTGCGTGTACATATGCGTGTGTTTTTTTTCTTCTCTACTGGATGCATGATCACGACACTGCAGGTGCGGCACTATTCCCACCTTGTCATTCCCGCGACTCTTCTCAACACGTACGAGGCTTATGCGCACATATTCAAGGACGGAGGATTGGACTTCCAGGACTCTGGCAACGGCATCCCCGACATTCTCGACGAAGCAATGTGGGGTGTTCTTTTATACGAAACCCTCCAGGAGGATGACGGTGGCGTGCGATCGGGAACGGAATCGACGTCACATCCGGTGAGTTTTGGTTCCGTGACGTCCCAAATGTTTGCGTTTGTCGACAGAGCTCCGTAAACATTACATTAGATTGTTGTGATCATTGCCATCATGCTATAATGGGCGACGCTAGTCACATGTGATGGCACAATGACTCGGAAATGGACCTTCAGCACACTTTACAGAGACATCCCAGCATTGACCACACCCTTACACTTCAATTCGTCCCCTCTCCCTCTCCCTCGCCTCACCTCACCTCTACTGATTCCCCGATCTTAAACTTCTTTTGCCCTCACTGGGTCACTTTTGATCTATATCCCTTGCATACTGTTATTTATTATTATTTATTAATTACAGCCGCCATTTGGGCAAGTGGGCGCGGCAAACGACACTCTTGTGTACAAGTCCTACGCCCGCTTCTGGCTAACAACCATGTCATGCGCGGGAACATTTGCACACGCGTCGCGGCTAATGCGTCCCTTTGATCCGAGGCGCGCCGACGCTCTCCTCGATCGCGCACTACGGGCGTGGAAGTGGGCCGAAGAGACGCCCTATGCGTCTAAGCGTGCGGCTGTCCGAATGTACGGTGCACTGCAGCTGTTCGTTGCAACAGGGGAGGAGGCATTCCACGAAATATTCAAGGAGGAGGTTGACAGGCTGACGAACGGTGACCTGCCGTATCCGCAGGTGAGTCAATTAACAGCGGGACTGTTACAATTTTAACTATTATTTTTTGATTATTGTGTTGGCAATGATAATGTTACGGCTGAGATTGGATTGTCACGGTGATGTCTCGGGCAGAGCGGTGTGTGTTTGTTTGGAGGCGCCTCAGATGGCAAGGGCACAACGACAGAAATTAAACGTACTCTTCGACTTCGAAAGAGGATGTATATTAAAGGAAATGAACACACGCCTGACATGACACGCTGGCGTGCAATTACAACGCACACTCACAATGTACGCGCAGTGGTATCGTCCCGACTACTGGAACTACGCGACACTCTGGGAAGGCCAGGTCTTCAGCCCTTACTTTTACAGCTACATTCTGCTTGAACACACGGGCCTCGACACCAACTACAACATCAGCGCACGCCCGGATGCAGCAAACGCGCGCCCGTTTGCTGTAGACCCAACGACTCTTGCCTACGCGCGCAAATGGCTGGACGATAAGAGTGACGAGTACATCCGGGAGTCCGCCTCACATATATACCCTATGGGATCCCCGCCGAATGTCGGGTGGGGGTCTCTCACGGTGCAGGGTGCATACGCGGAGACTATGATGCTTGTGTACCGCCTCACCGCAGATCCGCAGCTGCTGTCGACAGTCGTATCGATAGCTGACTATCCGGTCGGAATGAATGCTCTCGGCAAGTCATTCATTACCGGACTTGGAAGCGACGCTCCAGTCAGTCCACTCAGCCTCGAAAGCTACTTCCACGAGGTGGCGGGGCGTGGTCCTGTGCCCGGAATAACGGTTTATGGGCCATCTTCAAGCCCGTCTCTGCTCGACTATGAGACAAAAGTGTGGTCGCCGACGTACCCGAACTGGCCGCTGTTGCCGAATCAAAGGAAGTTCGCGTGAGTGCACGAACTGATTACGTCAACATTCTCTTCTTCGGTGGTGTTTTTTTAAAGCTTCGTTTTGTCATGACAAGCCGTTTTGCTCAGTCGTTTCTTGCCATTATATTGTGGTAATGTCAATCGACGGAATGACTTGTGTTCTATAAGATAGTCACTCTTCCTAATAGATAACGGATTTTCGAGCATGCCTTCATTTATTGTCATGTCATGGTCTGATCCGTCAACGCACTGTTTCGTACTTTGGCTGCAGGGAGGGATATACCTTTGTCGGGTCGAACGAGTACTCTGTTACGTCGCCCATTCTGCAAAACGGTGTCATGTATTTGATCCTTGCAAACCTCGCCGATTATAACGAGAGAAAGAACGGGTCGACCGGGTCTGCGGCTAGTGGCGCTTTCGCCCCGGGTGAGTGAACTTGAAAGAGCGAATGCATGCCGGCAGGGTGGCTGCTTATGTCATTGAGCGTCCTTGATGCATGCCGCCGGTACTTACGCCTGTCAGAAACTACTACATCGCCAGCCGATCGCGAGATGACAGATGCTGGGCAGCACTAGTTATGCCTGATCACCCAGTCTGGATATTACACACTTAATTACTAACATCCATTCGGCGTTCACTTTAATCGTCGGCGGCTTGTGCGCGACATGACAGCCAATTCGTTCCTCTTTGAACCGCGGAGTCGGTATGCGTTTGCGTGCAGCAATGCGACGTGCTTTGCGAGGG
This sequence comes from Pigoraptor chileana, assembly GCA_943704495.1. Classification (NCBI taxonomy): domain Eukaryota; class Filasterea; order Ministeriida; family Capsasporidae; genus Pigoraptor; species Pigoraptor chileana. The sequence continues at coordinate 39,516 of CALSCR010004044.1, read as the reverse complement.
CGCCCTCTTCGAGGTGGAAAGGTGAGCTTCGTTGCTATCCAGCGGACTTACTATTAGTAATGTATTTAGACGGCAATAATCGGTCATTTGATCATAATGACCAGTTACAGATTACTATTATAACAGCACCCTGCAAGTCATTCGATAAATTTTTCATGATCCTGTATTCTGATAATGAAAGTCACATTCGGTAAAACTCACACAGACTCACACAAATTAATGTCAATTCATCACTGACTGACACATCGACACACATGCACACGATACAAACACAACACAACACACACATGTATTTGCGTGTGAAGTTCTTACGGATCCCGCGATATCCAGCATCGATTGTTCCTTTGTGGCCACCGGGAGGATTATCGGCCGCATAGCTGACGGGTCCCAATATAACAGCAACGATGCCGGCATCACCTGGACCGCGCTGGGCGATTCCGACGCCGTTTCATTGTGCGACAACCCCGGAACAAAAGGCTCACGATTATTTGCTGCAACCGGAGCCTCTATCTTTTCGTATGCAAATCCCCAGGATGCCCTAGGGTATGTGACGGGGGCAACGCTGCATGGTCTGCCGGAAGGAAGCATCGACGGTCCGTATCACGTTACTGCAGATGGTGTGTTTGTGTTTGACGAGGTGCTGGGCATCGTGCGCAAGGTAGCCTCGTGGAATTGCGCAAGTTCGAGTTGCAACAAGTGAGTCCGGCTGGGCAGGTGTGACCGGCTGTCACCGCGGAATGGACCTGGCACCAACAGCCGAGTCGTCACGGTCGACACACGGCGCAGTCGTTATTATACTTTGTCAGGTGTCGCCGTGGTTCGCACTGAATAAAAGACACTCACCGCGTCAACTTACTACCTTCAATTGTCAGGACTGAACTCGCCGAGTGGGTACGCGAGTCAGATCGGTTTCCCCCTCAGTACATTGACAAAATCTAAGTTGGGGGGCATGACAACAGTCACTGTGCAGAACTGCCGTGCGCGCGGGTCAGATAGGCTGTAAATTCAAGGTCGGCCATGAATCCTTCGATTAGTAAGTACTGTAAAATTGCGCAGCTGCCAGTCACTGTCATTGTGTATCTGGCCGAACCCTGTCAGCATTTGACTGTCATACGACATTCATTTGACAGAAAGGGTACTCGCATCTTGGCATGAGGTCCTCGCATTAAATCGAACACAAATGGAATGCAAATCCATTCGGCGTAAGACACAGCCACGAATTTCCGCCGCTATTTCATATCTCTGAGTGTGTGCCGTGGTTTGATTTACTGTGTGTTTGGAGATCGTTGAGCTTACATATGCATGCATTAGTTGTGCCCGCCGACCACGGTCCCCGCATGGACAGTTATTATTACTAAAGTAACATCAGTTGTCGCATGTCTTCTCGCACCGCCGCTCTCACAGCTCAGTCTGACTCAGTCGGTGACGTTTTGGCTCCGATTCGCCATAACTCACGGCCGGCACATACACTATGCATGCAGTTCCGTCCACGTTCTCCACAGTCACGTGCCATTGGATTGCTTGCGTGCTCAATATGCAACGAGCTGCAGCCGACTCGATTTACAATGCGGCAGGATCGTTTCGGATCCATGACATGGCAAAGTTCAGTTTAATGAATCTCACGCAGCCGCACTCACAGCGCAGCATCCGCAGATCGCACACTGTCGTCGCACTCAGGCGCATTGACACCACCCCCGGTACGATCATCATCTCTTTGCCAGTGGCGTCGCCGACACGTGCTGCTCTGTGCATCGCCGCGCAAGCAGTGGCAAATGGAGTGTCGCCGGCAGAATTCGCGTATCTTGCGACGGACACGGGCGGCCTTGCGCTTGGCGAATCGAGCACACCGCACACAGAGCCCGCGAAAAACAGAGGGGGCGCTCGTGATTTTGTCCCAGTATTGGCAGATATAAACCACAAGAAACAGGGCAAGTGCGAGGAGAACGATCGCACTTTGCGTTATCTCAAACCCTTTTGAAAAGGAAGACACAGATCCTTGCTCGGTTACTCCGCCAGACATGTTGGAAGCGGCGCGAATGCTCAGGACGGCGAGAACGAGAAGCACAGCGAGCGACGCCGTTTCCCGTCCCTGCACGCGCTCTTCGTGAAAAGGGCGAAACTGCATGTGTGCGACGAGCGCAACACAGCACAAAATTGCTGCTAGTGATGCCCGAAGAGCGGGATCTCCAACAAATGTGGTTATGATAACCAGAAGGGACCGGCGGCCGATACTCACGCTCTGCCAGTAGGAGCAATCTGCAACGTATGGTCCCTCCAACAGGCACAACACCTGAGATTCGTCATCGAGCGCGCCCCCAACGGAAGTGGCTGTGTTGTTTGCCACGCAACCGTCGCCACGGATAGCCGTCGAAGGGAGCTTTTCTGTGCAGCCGCAGCCGGTGTCGTGTGATCGTGGTTGCGGCGCAAACACGCCACCCCGTCGCCGCATGTACTTTCCGACGGCGATGATTATTAGTGGAAGCGGAAGGATGACGCACACGCACAAAACAAGAAGAGCTATCTGCCACGGCTGTAGGCACCGCACATCCCCGGAGCGAAAGAGGCGCCACTCGCCGTCGACGCTCACGCAGTGCAACAGCTCGAGCCCGCCCTTCAACATGGCAGAGTTTGCGAGCAGCACCAAATGAATCGCCGCTATTCCGTAACGACCTCTCGCGCCGAAGAACAGACCACTACAGAAACCGTCGCCAGCTTGCGGCGCGCACGACTCGAGCCTCTCTCGGTCTGCGTCACATGCATCGCAGTTGCAGTTGTCATCGTCTTCATTGTCAGTGCTCACACGTGTCAGTACCGCAGCATCGGTGAATAAAGCATCGTCAACGTCGCCGCCAATAGCTTCGGATGTGGCTGTTTCTGCGTTTATCATCATCGCATCTGTGGAGTATGCCATACCCTCGCGTTCTCCATTCGGCAACAATGGCCGCAGCGTCGAGTCAACCGATCCGCTCCTCTTTGGCCTTGCGCCGCAAACGCCGGTACGCCGATAGAGGGACTCTTTGATGTAAAAAATGGCAATGAGTAGCGCGACATAGGCAGGTAGAAGATACTGGAGGGCTAATTTCTGTACCGAGCTCATTCCTGGGAACACGCAGAGTCCCTTGGACGAGTCCGCAGAGGCCGCATGCATCTGAAAGCTGAACAGGGAGAGGGTTCTCTGGACTAATTGCGAGATGGGCGTGACGATAAGCAGGGGTGCTGTCTGGACAAAGTTGAAAAACACTGTCGTTGAGCCGGTGGGCTGCGGGTCGAATCGGAGGGCAAGCCACATCGCAAAGGCGACCGCATAACACGTGATCAATGCCCAGTATGCGACGTAGCCGCATTCCGACTGGCGCAAGCATCCACTCGTCCCATATGCCTCCTCATACCCCTCGCGGCAGCTCCCACACATAATTCCAGCGCGATTGTGCGCGCAAAAGTCGAGTTCGCACTGAAGCGCGCTTGCTGGACAGCAGTAACCTTCCGGACATCGCACCATTGTTACGCTGCCATCGCCAACCTTGTCGACTGCTGCGTTGTAGGTGTTGTGATCGGCCGCTGATGATAAAGTCACCCGCGCACCCGCAGCATCGGACCAGAAAAATGGGCGCGCAAAAATACTGTCGCCCCCTTCCGAGCAGTCAGCTCCAAACGGACAATCGCGACAGACGACGGGAAAGTGGGCGACGTCGTCGAGCAACCCCGACGCGCCACCCACGACACGCCCCGATCCAAGGGCGAACGTGAAGGGCGGGCAGGGATTGCAGGAGAATGTAAGCGTGTTGGCTTTGAAGACGTACGGGAATGTATCTGGTGTGCTCCTGGTGTAGTTGAGTGCTGTCGCATTCTCCACGGAGCATCCCCTGGGACACGCTATTGTGAACCCGGAGAGAAGCCGGATGTCCCCGGCGTCAATCACCTCAAAATCATCCAGGGCTGCACCACGCAGCTGCATCGTGCCTCCATGGATTGACACACCCCCCCACCCAACAGAGTACAGCTGGGCCGCACGGCGTGCCGTGTTATTGAGCCACACGCTGTCGACGATACGAATCGATGCCGAAAACTGGAGTGCAATTGCTGCTCCAGAGCTCACGGCGACGTTGTTGACAAAGGAGCAGTTTACAAAAGTCAAATTACCCGCTGCCGCGTAAATGGCACCGCCCTGAAGCGCCTTATTTCCGGAAAAGACGGCATTTCGGAAGATCGCGTTAAGCGAAAAGATCGAATCGCGGTAGGGTATGTTGATGTTTGGATTGAAGGCCGAGGCGGTTTGCGACAGCGGCATGGTGCGGTCAATACCAAACAGATACATCCCTCCGCCGTAAAACGCAGCCTCGTTGTTCGTAAACGCGTCGGAATCGGAATCGAGAGCAAAGCTGCTCACATGAGTCCGCGTTGCCGATGTAGACTGCACTGCCGAGTTTCGGGACGTCATCACGATGTCCGAAGTATCCACCTGGAAGAACGCAAGTCCCGCGGCAGCGTCGGAGCGATTGCGTGTGTAGCGGTTTCGCTTCATCGTCCACGTGATGTTCATGGGGGATGCATCCAGTGACCAGGTCTGTGCGCCGATACCCACGACGTTCCCGTCAAACACATTCCGTTCGACAAGGAAGTGCGCATCGTTGACGCTCACGTTCGCAATTTGGAAAAAAAGCGCACTCTGACAGATGGTCGTGCCAAGAGATGCGCTGAAGTCATTGCCAGTAAGGACATTGTCGCGCAACACTAGTCGATGGCGGTCGACAACAGGTGATGGGCACGATGGATTGTATGTGTTTGGAGCATACACAAATGCCCACGCACCACACAACTCTTCTTTGAACGAGTTTCTCTCGGCTATTACTGTAAGATTCACGCTGGATGAGGTGGACAGCAAGAAAGCCCCGACGGTGTCGTTAAGCGTAAAGTTCGCCGGATTAATCGACTGGGAGTTCGCGGTGAAGGCGTTATCAACGAACTTCATGAGGACATTAGTTGGGACCGACTCGCAGTGGTCGGCCACAGAGACATGGAGCGCCCCATTCCCGTTCCCAGTAAACGTGCAGCTTTCCACGGCCCACGTGTTGTTTCGAATAGCACGCGGGCCAAAGCCAGGCGATCTGCTCGGCCGCGAAACCTGCATGAGTGTCAGTGCATTGCCAGTAATAGCGCCCGTATTGTTTGTAAAAGTGGTCGAGACGACCGCAACAGACGACATTTCAATGTCCATGAGAAGAACAGACGATCCCCCTGACGTGTGAAAGTTGTTTGCGTTGCCAACCAGCGAACAGTTGGTGACGGTTACGCTGTGACCTCGCGTTGTAACGTGGCCTTGTCCACTATCGTTCAGCGGCCGTGCGCCCATAGAGATGGCAAAGCCAGAGCCAAATCCACAGACGGCGGATCGCAACCCACCAAGCGACGCAAATTTATTGTGTGCAATAGTCGTACCGACAATACGCAGAGTATTATTTGACGTTCTCCCAAGAACTGAGAAGGCGACCGACGAACAGAGGCCTCGGTTTCCCGAGACACGGCTGTCAACCAGCGCGAGAGTGTTGTTCGCACCTTCCGATGCATCGAGCAGTACTGACACGGCCGTCCCATCACTTGTCACCCGGTTCACGTTTGCATCGAAGGCACATCCAATTACTTCAATCGCATTGTTGGAGGCCGAATTAGAGGACGTTGAGATGGGTACGATTGCCATTCGCAGCGCTGGCGCTCCAAACAGTACAGTCGATCGCTCGCCAGTATTGAGCTGGAATGTGCAATTAATCACCTGCACTGACGACGAAGCAGTTACGGCGCCCCCAAATTGCACCGCAAGGGCCGTCGCGTCGACGAGTCCTGTGTTAAGCACGAATGGGGACTCTGAAACCACGACACTATTCTGAATGGAAATGTCTTGAAAGTCGACCCGCAACATTCCACCGAACATGCTACGCGTCAGATTTGCAGTCGGATACGCATAGTTGATGTTGTTTAGGAAGATGTTAAGCTCCAGCCTGAGCGCGCAGTTCGCTGCCGGTGACGCAAACCACACGTGCACGAGGGGCCCAAGGCAGACATTCTGATTCACTCGGTTTCCACGCACTGTCACAGAGGTCCCTGTCACTACGCCCGGCGACGGAAAGCTGACGCTTGCTATGGCCCACGCGTGCGCACCGTCACTCAAAACACTGTTGCCGATGAATATGTTGTTTGTTACTGCCACAGAGCTGTTTGTGACAATGCCTTTCAAGGCGACATCCATCGCTGCTCCACCAGGCGCTGCGTTTCCCACAAATGTGTTTCCGGAAACAACCAATTGCACACTCACTCGCCCAGCGCATTGGGCATAAAATAGAAAAGCGCCGCCGCCACCGTGCGCATTATTCGTGTCGAAGGTGCTGCCAGACAGGTCGACTGTGGCGTTCTCCATGGATGCGCCGCCGTAGACAATAGCAAGCCCACTGCCCGCACCATATGCTGTGTTCATTTGAAACAGGCAGTTGGTCACGCTCACTCTAAAGGCGTGCATTTTCCCGCCCACGTACGGATAGCGGAGGGTGCTAAGTGAAACGCCACCGCCGAGTGTCGCAGAGTTGTTTAAAAAATTACAATCTGATATCCTGGTGTCGTGGAAGCTGTCAATTAGAACAATGGCGCCCCCAAGTTGAGTCCCGATGTTGTTCTGGAATAGGGACTGCGAGATTTCAACCAGAGAGTCGATGTCATCGTCGTCAGAGCGCACGACGGCAAGTGCACCGCCCATCGCGCCAGCATTATTCTCAAACACGACAAATGAGAGGTAAATACCCCCACGCGCCACATAAACACTCCCCCCGGGTTCGCTCGAGAGGCCGTTGTGCAATCGGACGCCCGTCAACACAAACTCATCCGATGCGCGGGTCAGATTCACAAGAAAATGGCGCCCTTGGAGTGCAGCGTCAAGAATTGGCCAAGACGAAGTGTTGAGCGACGGCGTCGACCCAGCGATGGCGGTCACGTGCAGGTCGCTTTGAATCGCCACGTCCACGCACGGGAACACAGGAGGGCGGCCTTGGTCGTCGGGCTCGGCAACAAGCATGACGGTGACGCTGCTTTCTGCCGCACATGTCGCAAATGTCTGGTTTACAGCCCCTGCAATCGACAGGCACGGAGTGCTAACGTCACCACAGGACGGCGAGTCTTTACCTGTGATGCTTACGTAGATGACACACTGAACCGATTCCAAATGTGTGTTATCGCCGCTTCGTCTACCGCGGCGGTAGGTCCCCGCGTGGACGTTCGAAGTGAAGGGGGAGTGCCTTCCCCGAAGGGAACTGCTTATCGCCTCACTCTTGTCTTTGGCGGGTGTTGCTGACTCACCGGCGCGAGCAGCATCCACCTGTGAACGTCGTTGATTGCGAACGCGAAGCTCATCTGCGATGTCACGCAGCATGCCATCGAGCCCCGGCATCGACACTACATTGGCGGCACTGCCATCACGCACATCAGTGCCAGCCACTAACCTTCGCTTCCCTTCAGAACTGTACGGATGCCAACTCGTGCCTGTATCAACATCGATTCCGTTGAAATCGACGTGGTTGTGCGGAGAGGCTTCGTGCGTGTCTTTCTTGGTCAGAGCGCGGCCCACGATGCGTTGGATCGAGTCCCACGTTTGCTCGTAACCGGTTTGCAACGCACTCGCCACGTGGGGACTCTCGCTGGGGTCATGCATGTGGGCGTTACCGCTGCCAAACAAAGTCAAGTGCGGCAGGGAGGACGGTTTCGACCAGTCTTGCACGCGCTGAGAAGCATCTTGTGCAAGTGCCGGTTCCCCGCTATTCCCAAGTCCGAACAGTACAAGGAGGATAGTGACCCCAAGGCGGCTGCGCCCTAGCATCATTAAATTTTTTTAATATCCGCCGGGCGTCAACGCTGATTGAGTATTAGGCTGTTGCTCGGGCTGCGGCCACCACGGTCAATGCAAGTCAGTGGCGTGGCGAGATACGGCCGACCAATGGCGTCTCTGATGCGGCGTCAGTGCTGCCACGTCAAACAGCACTGACTTCTCCTTGACTGTCCTTTAGTTGGCCGTACTGAAAGAACGGCCTTCATCGACCTTTACACTGAGTTTGACTAAGCGTGGAGTCGATATTAATGAGGGTGCGACAATAAATTGAGGTGAGAGATGTGAGGATCAAACACTCGAGACGAACTGGGCGACACAACCGCCAGTGAACCAGACTCGCAAGTGCTCAGAATGAACGGTAACGAGTGCCGTGGATGCGTGTGTGATTAGCTTTTCACACACATACACCATTCACCATCGGAATTGCCCTCACCGGCGAATACGCACACTCCACGTAAGCACGCTCCCCGCCGACATGAGTTGACAGTGGTCACAGCCGCCGATTCCCCGTCATTCAAGGCTGACTGACAGGCACAAACATTCACCAAATTATAACAAACATCCGGGGTGACTTGGTGGGATAGTCACGTGACGATGAACGAGTAACAGCACGTGATCATGAAGGGATATGATGCCGCAGGGAAGCCCGTTGATCGAAAGTCAGTTGACCTGTGACAGGAGGAGGCGTCCATAACAAACACAAAACGTGAATAATAGAGGAAAGAAGGCAATAGAGAGTGAGAGTCACAGTGCGGACAACACATACAAAACATAACGAAAACATACGCATATACACACGCGCACCCGGTGGACAGTCCAATGGGTTACTGCCGTACAACAGACACACACGGAGGGGTGACAATGCAGGCGTCACAACTTATAAAAACAAGTGCAAGTAAACAAGATCCCGGGAACCCACGAGTATTGGTTAGAACATATTGCGCGGTGTGGCAGCATCAGCGGCCAGCACATTACACGCTCCGGTGTCGAATCGAGAGGTTCAATTCCCACTGATGTAGCACCAGTAACACGCGATGAACTCCCTTCGCTCTCACACGTCGTCCGTGCAGAAGACCGGCGCAGTTGACGGAGGCTCCAATGCTTTGAGCTTTTCAATCGCTGCATCGCTAATCGCGCGCGCGATTTGTTCGGTCGCTTTTGCGTGACGAGCTGATGCCAAACCGATTCGTTCCTTTGCACCCGCAATGTGGAGGTTCACGTGAGTGCGCAGTTGCATCAGCTTCGTATTGCGCCAATCGACTCCATGCGTGGCGTGAGAAGATGTGGTTGTGGGCATGTCGGCAGATGCGATTGACTGTGGAGTGGCTGCGAGGTACAATATGAATATATAAAAACAAGAAATTAAGAGATTTAGAGCGGAGTGTATCAGCGTGCAGCGCAAAGGACGGCGGACCCAACAGTCATGTGGTAATGGCTAGTAATGGTGACCACCGCGTGCACCGTTCAGTTGCGTGCGGAGGCGCCGAGCACACACACGCACGCATACACGCATACGCACACACTCACTCACCACCACCAAGGAGGATTCCGTGTTCTACAAGCGCGATTGATAGGCGAGCGGAGTGGCGGTCCAGCTCCTTCTCTTGGACATCCTGCCACTGATGCCACTTTGTTAGAACAGCTTGCGCGGTGGACTGGCTTTCTTGTGTGTATATCTGTTGGTGTGTGTTGGCAAACAAAGTCGACATGTTGGTGGAAACAAGGTTGTCAGATCAAGTGCGGCAGCAGCCGAAAAACAACAACAAAACAACACAAGACGCACTGTTGGAAATTTGGAAATGTTGCAAGCCATTGCGAAAGACAAGCGCAAAGCAGAGCGCTCGACACAAAATCATGGGCAGACAACGTTGTTATTGGTCACTATTAATCAATGTGATTGATGAATCCATGTTGCAGAGCAATCAATGAAATTTGCCGATTAGTAGATGTGCCGCACTTACCGGACTTGTCCGCATGGCATCCACCTGTCTCTCGCACGCCGCCATCTTCGCCTTCCCCTCGACCCATTTCTGTTTTGCGGCTATGGCTGCATTAATCAACTGCATGACGACGCCCTCGCCCACTGCACAAGCAATGGGATTTTCACAAGCAGATTGAAAAGGGAATGCAGATTAGTGCGCACATCCCTGCTAATGTACACCGCCACCGCCTATGAGAAGCTTCACGGTGTGCTTTGAGACACTCACCAACACATAGCATGTCCACAACGTCCGCTGATATCCTTTGATTGAGTGGAAGACTGCACTCGTCATCACAGTCTGGCTTTGCAATGTGCACGATCTGACCATCAGCCTTGTCACAATTGGCACAAGCAATATGCGCCCGCGGCGCGACGAATGCCGTCTTTGAAGTCGACGAAGATGCAGACACTGTTGTCGCTCTCTCCATTACAAGGTCATTGCCGGCCTTCTGCTCGCATTGGTTGTGCGAGTCGTCGTCCGATTTTTCATCCCCGCAAATGTCGATGAATCGCTGTAGATTGTCCAGACATACATTGAGCCGTTCCAGCCATGCCTCTGCCATGTCTTGCTGGTGGGACCCTGCGTGTATGGATAGAAGGTTTTGAGTTGCAAGTGCGCAAGCCGATGAGATCACATGCAAACGCCCAAGATACATTCAGATGTTTGGCACTAGTGTCGCTTGCAATGTACGCACCCCATGAGAACTGCTTAGGAAAGAATAGTTGCGACGGATCACTGGTGGACTTCTTTAATCGACGTTCAAGAAACTTATCAATCTCCTCTGCGATGAATGCAACATGGTACATCTTTGTCAGGACATGCCTACGTGAGCGAGTGTGCGTGTGCGTGTGCGTGTGCGTGTGCGTGTGCATGTCTGTCTGTATGGTTTAACTCTGAGTCCTCACAGTGACAGACAACTCAGTAGAAAAAAGTATGGTCAGTACCACGACACAGTGTGATTGACAGGCCTCCTTCCCTTCAGCAATTTCTCACCGAGGCATGCTTGAAGGTTCCTAAACGACTTTGATTCGACAACATTGTTTGTCTGTCGTTTTACAACTGTCGGTGCAAAATAGGAAGTAATTTAAAGTTTAGACGCGGTCCTAGTCAAATAGAGCTCTGCCATGTCTCTTGTTATCCCACAAAAAAATTTATGGATGCAAACAAACGCAGCAGCTTACTGTGCTCCACGATCTCTGAGACGGTGTCGACGCATTCGAACAGTGTCTGCACAAAAGTGACAAGTATGAGTACACAGTGAAGAGGATGTAAGTGCATATAATTGAGGTAAGTGCATGTCAACAATGGCATGAGTAAACCGTGGTGAAGATGGCTGCATTCCACTGTGACCGCTGATAGCCGCTTGCTGCAGTACAGTCGCGACAAGAGAAATTACAGACTGCTTCGACTGAGTACGAGTCGAACACAAATACTTGCCTTGAATTTGGCATTTTCAACCTTGAACTGGCATCGCGCTGCATTCACCTTTATAATGATTTGTATCACAAGCTGCGCGGCAGTTTCTGCAATAATGCGATTCACCCGAATGAGACAAGAGTTTTCAATTGAAAGACAACAATTGCTTTTATGGCCATGGAGACTATCCCTGCCACAATCAGTTTCAAGCTCACCCATTTTCAAGACCAAGACCACGCTCTGTGTTGATGTGAAAGAGTTGTGTGCACACCCTCACCATAAATTGCCCGTTCTCCCACTTGTAGTATGTCATTGCAAGGCTGCTTATCCTGTCATGTGTGATGCCTCAAAACACTGAGTCTTAGACCACTGCCCGGCAAACTGATTTTGAGAACATTTCGGGCACGTGATGTCACGTGTCAAAGTTGCGAATGTTGGCGAGAGCTCGGAATGAACCGACGTCAACCTAAAAAAAACACACACACACACGCATTGAAGTCAAAGCCTTAATCTGACAATTTGATGAAAGATTAGACAAGCATTTCTTTTCACAACCGCCGTTTAGTTACACATGAAAACCACTTCTCTTTGTAATTGGAGAAATAATTCTTACTGGATCGCTGATTGGACTGTTTAGTGAGAGGTTTGCTGTACTAGCAGCCATGGGTGCCCGCGCCTCGACGCTGCGGCCCGAGGAGATTGAGGAGATTGAAAATCTTACTGGATGTAAGTGACACTTCTAAGGACTTATTGTTTCGTTTGAGGCTACACCGGTGTGTGACTGTTTTGGATAACTTCAGGATGCCATTTGTAGACAATAGTAGCCCGCAAATTGCACCCACCCACGTACATGCATACATACATACCACACACACACACACACACACACGCATATATATACACACACCTACACACACCTACACACACCTACACACGCACACGCACATACATACGACACACACGCACACACGCTCACATACACCACCTACACACACCTACACACACCTACACACGCACACGCACATACATACCACACACACGCACACACACTCACATACATACACACACAAAAATACACACCTACACACGCGCACGCACATATACACGCACAAATGCAACACAAACACATACACACGCACAAATGCAACACAAACACACACACAGATATGAAGAAGAGAGAATAGAGGAAGGGGGCGAGATATATACACACATATATATTCATTCACCGCTCATGTGCGCACACTTGCAGTCACTCCCAATCAAATTAAGCGACTGTATAAGCGATTTAAACGGTTGGACAAGGACAACACGGGCACCATCAGCATGGACGAATTCCTGTCTATTCCGGAGCTTGCGATGAATCCTCTTGCGAGCCGAGTTATTGCAATATTCGACCAACAACAGACAGACAATGTGAACTTCAAGCAGTTTGTGGAAACCCTGTCTGTGTTCCGACAGGATGCATCCAGGGAGAGCAAGGTTAAGTGTGAGTACTCATAATGTCTGGCTTCCACCACTCAACAAACACAAAGTACCCTTGACCACAACATAAACTCATCCCACTTCGCTTGTGCTGCAACATGGCACCAAATTGCAGTCTCGTTCTTGCTTTACGACATCAACAACGATGGGTTCATAACGGGACCCGAGCTGTTTGAGGTGCTTAAAATGATGGTCGGCGTAAACATTAGCGACGAACAACTTCAGCTTATTGTCGACCAGACGATCCTCGAGGCAGACATTCTCGATCATGATGGGAAGATCTCTTATGCCGAGTTTGAAAATGTGAGCGGCCTAGCGTGCTGTTTGAAATGGCGCCAGTGTTAGAATGCGAATGCGAGCGTCCTTTGTGACCGTTGTGTTTGCTTGCTTTGCCCCTCCAGTTTACCACATACTGTGCTGCTTGTTAGTGTTTAAATCTCCCTCCCTCCCCCCCCCTCCCCTTCTGTCGCTCCCGCAGGTGCTTTCTCACACTGACGTGGAGGGCAAAATGCGAATTTGCTTCTGAAGAGCGCCGTTTGACGCAAATGTCTTGTTTTCCGCTGTCCATCGCTTGAATTTTGTTCTTTTTTCTGCCTTGCTTGTGCTGTCGCGCGCTTCGCTTTTATTACCCTTTCTTCTCTTTACATAAACAAACTTATATACGTTCCCTCTTTCTCTCCCTCTATCTCGCTTATTGTGGAGTTCACGGGCATAGCCCCTTAAGAAACTGCACTGTCATTGAATCCTGCATCTCTCTAACTCTCTTTCTCTCTCTCTTAAGATTTGTGCAGTCCATGGGCACAGCGCCTAAGACACTGATTGAATCCTACATCTCCTCTTATGTTTTCAAAGACACACGTGTCTCCATTTGAAACTCTCTCGTGCAGTCGCGTGTGAATCGATCTGCTTAACACATGTACTGGAAATGTGTTCAATGCATGGTGTCATGGAGGGAGAGATGCCCGCCGTATATACATACATACATTTATGAAACTGATATACATATTTTTCATACAAAGGGTCCCGACGCCAACTTGCTACGATCTGCGGTCCGTGTCACTCGGAGGCTCCATCAGTGGTGTCCTTCTCTTCATAGTCGTCATCGTCCGCGTTGACATCAGACTGCAATGTGGCATATGCGGCCAGCTGCGCATCAAAGTCGGCGTCGCTGGCCTCATCGTCCACAAGGCAGGTCTCGTACATATTCAGCTCTCTCGTGTCACCACCATCAGAGTCGGCGTCTTCTCGCTCCTCAGAGGCATCATCGCTTCCTATGCTACGCAAAGACGCTCTTCGCCGACGCCGCCGTCGCTTGCGTTCGTCCCTGGGAAAGTCAAAAGCCTCATCCAGGCTGGCGGGCACTCCGGCATCCTCGATGGCAGCATGCACATCGGCTGGAGAAACAACAAGCTGGAATACAATGCGGACAGGGAGGCAACGTCAGCACGTGATTTGGCAAAGCGAAAGACACTACGGTTGCACATTGGTGTCACATTGCGACGGCGTACCAAACGGATGTTTGAACGCGTATTAAAAACACACATGGCAGTCTCACACAGAGTCTGTTCCGGACAGAGTCTTGTGCAAGACCCCGCACTAGTGGATCAGCAGCAGCACTTCGCATGTGAGCACGGGGCAGTGTAAACTATAAACACACTCACATTCTTTCCATCGCCCTTTCCGTTCTTCTTCCTCTCGACCGCATAGGCAATCGACCGCTGCACAAGAGATCTCGAAAACGAAACAAGGTGCGCTTTCAGGCCCGCATACACGTCCGGGTGTATCACGAGGGCCTTGCGACGACGTCGACCGGGACTATCACTTCCCGCAGAAGCCTCTTCCTTAATGCCGAATAGCCTGTGCGTGCAGAAAGAGAGAGAGAGGGGGAGGCGGGAGATAGTTATGAATTTGGATTCAAATTAGTGTCGTGAGGAGTACACAATTCGGCAAAGCAATACGAGGTGATAGATGACAACCAGGGGTACTCCTAATAACAACCCTCAAAGTTTGAGCCGCTTTTGTCGCTTCGAAGAAGAACGGAAAATTTTGTCGTTTCAGCTGCATCTCAACTGCTCTACTGGGTGAGTGCGCGCATTATAATGGGACAAGTGTCCGTGCAAATCGTCCAACCGTTTTGAATATTCCTCGCAAACGTCTCTTCGAAACAGCTTCATTGCCTCTGCGTGCTCGCGTGCGCACTTTTTTAAAGGTCTCTCAGACCTGTTGAGTGAGATTTGGGGAGAGGGATAAGCAGATCCCCACAATCAAGATAACAGATACAATTCACTCTGCCGACAACAACCGCGCAAACAAGAGCATTGTCAATGCGAATGCAAAACTGACCTGTACTTTCGTGCCTCGGCGCGGCTCTTCCTTCGTGCACGCGCGCGCTCCTTACCCAGCACGACGGGATCATTGGCCACACGGCACATTGGAAGCACGGTTTTCTCTTCAGGGGTAAAGTGTCCGTCTGCAGTCCCCCGAGATGCAACACAGTCGGTGCGAAGAGCGTATTGGTATGTTGGTAGTTGTCAGCAAATACAGGCACATCATGATATCGTCCGTCTCAAGCGTTTGCGCATCCGACAAGTCCAACACTCTGGCCAGAAGGATGGGCCAAGTTAGAGCATAAGCATTGATCATTTGAGATGCACATACCTTTCTCTGCTCTCTTCAAATCCGCCAGCCCTTTCTCAAACGCAGATATGCACACGGCGACTTCTACCACGGTGCGTGTTCCTACATATGCCGCAATTGCCCCCGAATTGTAGCGTCCATAGCGAGAGATGCCAGCGAACAATGCATTCTTCTCATCTTCAGTCCAGTTGGGCGGGATAATGGTCTCGCCATCAGCACACTGCGCATCCGTATGACTATCGCTTGTATCCCTCCCTCCCACTGTAGCCTCATCAGGAGCCGGGGGCCCGACGAGTGATTCCTGAGTGGAATCGATAACGTCAGCAATGTCGTCATCCTCCTCCGCTTCCTCTGCGCTGTAGTCCATTCCAGCATCATCAAATGACCTATCGTGCCCGACATGCTCATCAGCTTCTTGAATGTCGGGAAACGGAGCGATTGCGCCTTCGCCGTCATCATCGCAGCTGCTGTCAAACAGAGGCTGCGACGACGGCTGAGTTGAAGCACCCCCAAGGTCTACATCATCAGCATCCAGCATCGGGTATCCAGCACTGCCGTCGCCCGGCACTTCCGTAGCCACACCCTCTCGCTGTTCACCACGCTTTCTTCGCTTGGGCGACTTCCATGTCTCGGCGTCGACATCGTCTTCGTCCACACCCCGAAGCCGCTTTGATCGCCGCTTTCCACTTGCACCCATTTTCTAATTGTTAGCCGCGATGGACCACATCCTGCGGTGGATGCGACTTAATCAAGGAAGCTTTCTCAAGACGGTAACGGAAGCGTGGTAAACATTCCCACATCTTATGGGCAAATATTGAAACCTAGCGAAGGATCCAACCCCATGAATTCGCTTGCACACCATACTGTGAATCCATGTGCGCAATGCCGAGGTTGGCGACAACTCCGCTTCTGATAAATTGGCAGTCACGTGAGATCTTTGTTACTTCTGCATGGCTAATTGCCGGCCGACCATCAATGGATAGAAAACAAACGCACAAACAGACGGAGCCAAAGGGATAGTTCTGATCCAGCAACAGTGCCTGGTGCGCTTGACGTCGCCGTCAAAAAAGCCGCGACTATTTCAATACATACCGAGGGGATAATAATGGGTACAAGGTCTACTTCTATGGCACTGCTGATAGACAAGCGCCCATGAACGCAAAGTCGTGTCGCAACCGTGTATTTCCAGACACATGGCGCCAGAGCAATGGTAAGAGGAGATCACTTTGAAGGTCGCAGGTTGAACTGACGCAAACCCCGACACATGAACAACAACAAACAACACACAACGACCGTACGCGCCGCACCAAAAGACACAGTCGGGACACCGAGCGGAAATGAGGAGAGAAGGCACAACGCTAATATGAAGAAAACGATGCGCAGTTTTATCACACATGCAATGAACAAGCGGGAAAAACACGGAATGACGCGGACGGAATCACGCACAGCGCCGCAAGCAGCGAGATAAGAGTGTGTCACTTGAAAGAAAAATAGAGAGACAGAGAGAGAAATAAACCACAGCTCACAACTATAGCAAACCAAAACACAGCCATCCACAATGAGACGGAGATTCATCCCCAGACACGCACGGGCCATCCAGACTCATCACAGTGACGAGTGAGTTCACATTGCGTCTCCCTGACAACCGGCACGAGGAGTCCCGTCAGTTTAGTCAAGATCCATGTTTGCGCTGTTTGCATTTGCGCTGCTGGCATCGGCTTCGGGTGCGGCGGCGGGCTTCTCAGCCTCAGCCGGTGCGTCGGCCGGGGCAGGCGCGGGCTTGGGCTCCTCCTTCGGGGGCTCCACCTTGGGCTTGGGCTTGTTCAGGATGGGCAGAGAAACCTTGTCCATGCCCTGCAGCGTGCACGATATTATCGTGGTTGTTGTTGTGATTGTTTTGGAGTCGCACACATGATGATTTGTGTGAAACAGGGCTTGTGTAGCTTGCCAACATCACAATCACTACAACACGTTCAAAAAATTCAACCAAAAGCATTATCATAACAAGCAGGATTAGGTGCATGCATGGCGTTGCATGCGGGGTGCACATACCTCCTTCTCCATGGTGATCTGAGCGGCAGTGACGACAATATCGTCGTGCTTGGCCAGCTTGTTCTGCTTGAACATGAGATCGTTCAGCCAGGTCTCCTTCGAGTTGACAGTGTCCTCGACCTTCTTCACGTCAGCTGCGTCAAGGTGCGCGTACTTCTCATCCTACAAATAGAAAAATTTACACCAAATCGTCAGACAAAAAACACACATAAAAGGAACGACCAAGCAGACAACATATTCGAAGCCACAGAGAGCTTAGGCAGAGTCAAGGCATGGCTGCTCACCCCATTCTTGTACTGGTCAATTGCCTTGCGGAGAAGGACGACGCTCTGCCGGAAGCTCTCTTCCGCAGCGGGCCTCTCCTGCGCCTCGTGGAAGCGGCGTACAATAGGATCGCCCAGTTTCTGCGACACAATACGCATATTACAGTGCGTGTTAGTGGACCATGCAATTTACAAATAATACATCGTGAAACGTCACACAAGACAACGCAATAAATATGGCATTCCACGTCTGTCCAATTTTTAACCACTGTTCAAACCCAAAGTGATTATGTCAAGCTCGCTCACCTTGAGCTCGCCAAGCTTCTCGAGATACGCGCGCTTGGTCTCGTCCTCGCCGTCTTCGTACAGCCACGACTCGGCCTGGTCAAGCTTCGTGTTGAACTGGCTACGGACATCCTCCGTCACAAACTCGTTGTACCTAAGAAATGGAAAGCGTGCACACAAATGCATCAATGGAGTTGCTGCCCACGTTTGCTCGTTTGGCACCGAAATTGTATACGCTGTTTACAATACGCTACGATATGATATAATCCCAAGGCAGGCTACAGGCCCACACCAAAAAAAACCCCCGCACACAGAAATCCGCAGTCCCAAAACGTACCTGTCACCGAGCCTGTCGCGCATCTCATACACATACTCCTCCACAGCGTTCTTGGCATCGGCGCGCTCCTTCTCAATCTTATCCTGGAGAGCCATCGCAACCTCAACCTCGGTAGCCTTGTTGAGCTCAGTCTTGCTCAGCGTGGCAATGCCTTGTGCCTCAATCGGCAGCTCCGTCTTCTTCACAGACTTCTTCTTCGAGTCGCCAGCGGCCGCAGGCGCCTCCTTCTGGCCGGGGAGGGGCGGGGGCTGCTGACCATCCTTCGCATCGGCGTCGGGCATCGGGACATCCGCGCCTTCCTTCTGGTCCGTCTCCATGGGAACGGGTGCGCCGGCCGTAATGTCAGCAACATCCTCCACCATATGTGCTGCCTCAACGGCGAAAACGCCGCTGGCGTTGACCTTCACCTTGGCCTTGACCTTCGACGCCTGTCCGTTCCTGTCGGGCCGGATGTTGCTGATGCGGAAAGTGCCAATGTTCACGTCGCCTCCGGGGACGACGGCCGCGTTCTTGTAGACGGCGTGGATATCAAACGCCTCGCCACGGTAGAATGTCAGCATCTTGGTTGACGGGATTTGGCTGTTCTCTGAGAAGACTTCGGCGCGGCTGCAAAGCAAAAAAAAACCAAAACAAATACAACATTTGGAAATTTAGTAGCAGGTCACAAACAATTCAATTCCGCAGTAATACACAATGGTGGGAATAAACGCGATGAACTCAAACACACCTGTCCTCGCCAGTGCCAGACTTCCAGAAGAGCTCGATGGCGTAGGGCGTGATGTCGGTGACGTTGAACTCGCGCACACGGAAGACGGGCGAAATGATGGCGCACTGCACCGATTCAGGCGGGAACATTGCAAAACAGAGAGAAAATGAGAAAATATATCCAGGGTGAGCGGCACTGATGCTAGACTGATCATAAACGCAGTGCTTCTGCCGGAGTTCTTGTTACAATAACACAATTCACAACAGAGAAGGCAAGCCACTGAGACTACTAACCTGGAGAGCGCATCCGCGAGCAACAGCCTCGTCGGCATTGAGGGTGGTTGACGCCTCCTTGCCGTAAATGCGCGAAATGATCGACTTGAACAAGGGGATGCGGCTGGATCCACCGACAATTTCAACCGAAAAGATGTCATCCGTCTTGAGCTTGGCGTCGGTGAGGACCTTTGTGAGGGGGATCTCCATGCGCGCAAACAGGTGCTGAGTAAGCGTCTCAAATTCAGTCCTGTGGAATGCAGAAACAAAGACGGAAGAAGAAACAATTGAGCATGACAGGTAACAGAATTGTCAGACTTGTAGGATTCGGGTCAGTGTCGCCGGCACTACGGCTCATAGAAACATAATCAAGCATGAGCAAAAAGAGAGAGAGATTAGAAAAGAGGGCGTACCTGTTCATCTTGCTCTTCACGTCAATGTCGTCCATGAGGCACTCGATGTTCAGGGGAATGTCCGTCGAGTTGGCGCCCATCAGCTTCTTGAGCTTCTCGCACTCGGCACGGAGGCGCATGAGGGCCTTGGGGCGAGACTTGACGTCAATCTTGTACTTGCCCTGACATACCACAGTCACAAAACAAAGAGACACACTCAAAATGAGCCACAGATACGGAATGTGTTTGCTCATGCGCACAGATACGTACACACACACACACACACACACATCAAGAAATCAAAATAGGAAGGGCAGCAGCAGCAACAAGTACCTTGAACTCGGTGCAGAAATGGTCAAGGAGGACCTCGTCAAAGTTACGTCCACCAAGAGTGGGGTCCGAGGCAGTGCTGAGAATCTGTTTCGGTCAGAAACCGTATTTAAAAGAAAAGGGAAGGAGAAAAAGAAACAAATTAAGCAATCACACAAGGAGGAAGAGGTGGGGTGGGGGTTGAGCAATCAAAAGCACAAGTATGCACCAAACGTATCAATTCCCGTGAACAAGACACCAAACTACATGCATTGCTTCCACAAGATAGCGAGGCCCACTTAGAGCAGTGGAGCAATGTGAGTGAGATGAGGAAAAGTAAAAAGTGGCACCACGCACCGTGAGCTTGCCCTTCACAAAGGAGACGGCCGCAACCTTGAACGAGCACTGGCCAAAATCAACAAAGACGACAATGCGGGGCTTCTCCGTCTCGGCGGGAAGATCCTGCTTGTAGATGCCATAGTTGAGAGCGACTGCCCAACAACAAAAAGAAAACACCAAATAGTAATTTATCAATTAAAAAATTAGGAAATCAATGGAAGAACCAATTTTTTACAACTACAAAGGAGTTGGCACATATGGGCAATCCTCACAAACCTGCAGTGGTGTCGTTCATGATGCGAAGAGAGTTGAGGCCGGCAATCTGAGCGGCATCACTGAGAGCCCTGCGCTGCGCATCGTTGAAAAAGGTCGGCGCCTGCAGTTTCAAAAACGCACAATAAAAATTCAGCATCACAGCAGCACGAAGTCAGCATGGGGCCACAATACAAGTAAGCACGGCAATGAATGCATGCGGCAACACTTCACGCTAGCACAGGGAGTGCAACTAGATTTAAACCTATATGCATTACCAACATAAACAACATTCAAATCCACTTCTGTGTTTTTTGTGTTTTGTGACGGGCATAATAATCAAAGCACTTCAACCCACCGAGATGACGCAGTCGACGACCTTCGTCTTGAGCTCCCTCTCGGCCGTGGTCTTCAGCTGGCCAAAGAGCATAGCCGTGACCTGCGTGGGGCTAAGTACCTTCTCCTCGCCCAAATATTGCACCTGTGCGTATTCACACGCCCATAAAAGACCCCCATAAGCATGTTAGTTTCCTTTCGAATGGTGTTTTCGTGCTTCTCAGAAGTAGCTCATGGGCACACAAAGAAAACATGAGGAGACAAGACCTACATGGATGCCAATGGATCCGTCGGGAAGCTCAGATGTCTTGTAAAGAACATTCGCAAGCTCAGCCTGGATATCGGCGTCCTTGAACTTGCGTCCAATAAGCAGCTTGAAGTTGGAGATGGTGTTCTTGAAGTTGGTCACCGTCTGTGTGTTTGCCGACTCGCCAATGTAGCGGTGCTTCGCGCCGAATGAGACGAGTGAACTACCGTACAAAGCAAGTCAAGGGGTAGGATGAGCAGGATGAGCCGACTGAATGCAATAATTCAATCCGAATCCAAATTTTTACAAGCACGCGTGCACATTTTGCGCAAGTATGATGTTCTGAGACCATTCACATCCCCTTCTGCTCGCATCCACTTCACAAAGGCGATGATAGTAAAATACTCACGGCGTCGTGCGGTAATTGTACTCATTGGTGACAACCTCAATACCACCCTGACGGGCAACACCGATGTAGCACGTGTCGTTACCGAAATCGAATCCGACGACTGACATTTTTGATCAAAGGAACTCTGCTATAGCTGAGGAAGAGAGACATGTGCGGTTCGATATTAGTGCAACTCAAGCAAGGAGTCAATCAAAACCACTTTTACGCAGAATTCTCATTCTGTGTGACACGGCGGTCTGGAAAGCACGATCCAGATGAGCCCCATATTGCATGCGTGTCCATCACGCAGGGAGAAAGGAAGTCATCAGACCCATCTGGCGCACGTGACAATGTCATGGAATCCTAGAGAGCAGCGCGTGACATCAGATTGGATACCAACCAGAACGTTGGGAATCCCGTGTGAGGTCTTAGTCGAACAATTCAAGGGAACAACAAGCACAGATATTGCAGTTGGCTGTATGTACGTCTTATTTGAGAAGCTGTGCACGACCACTTATCATTGCCAACGACACACGTTGCAGGCAACTCCGTGCACTCCAACATCCAACAGAGGGGGCAGAGAAACTGAGGAAAGTAGAGGACTGGCTTGTGTGACGTGTCGTGCAAGGAAGCGCTCTCTGCCGTGCTGCAATTGGGGCAATGAGGACGGGACGGTGGGAGGATGCACATACTGAACCGAGGCCTGCATGCATGCATGCATACATGTGTGCCTGGTCATCCACCGCCATCATCCGCGCATGTGCCGGCCAGGCCGAAACAGATTGGAACGCGCCAGAAAATACTTATTCGCGCATTCCAGTACCCATTCTGTGCCTTATCAGAAACGCAGGTTAGCGATGTCATTGGAACATGCTAATTAGTTGATTTTGGTGGCGAGGTGTGCTGTGCCTTCTCGTCAGTTCTGCCAAGCCAATTATTACAAATTATTTCTCATAGACATTTCTATACATAATAATAAATTTCAAATATTATAATTGATGCGCGCATGTGGGGGACGGCAGCCGTCATTTCGCAAATGATTCTATGATCATTATGACGACATGATCCCGTCATTAAAATGTGACCGACATTTCGGAACGTGACTTTAGCATTACCGAGATCTCGGATATATTCGGACGGTTCAAAAAACTGACGGCAAAAAAGCGCGCCACTTGGCACGGATGTTGCGATCCAAGCGAACGCCGATCGCAACACAAACACAAACTTGCAGGTATTCCCTCCTCATTTGTTATATAGATCCGCATCGCTGAGTAGCATCGATTACACCACTAATTTTTTTGTAACGCATCACAAGAACGCCGAAGATGGCCGACTCAACAATCCAGGACATTCGCGCCCTGGCCAAGAGCACGCCGTCCCGTCCGTCAACAAGCGCACTGAACGATCCCCGAAATACTCTCTCCTCATCGCCGGCCTCATCATCGACACCCATGCGTGGCAATGCATCAAAGTCACTGCCGTTCACATTGAACTCTCCGTTTTACGGATCCAGTGATCCCCGTCAGCATATTCACGGCATGATGGCGCCCACTCCGGGCCGCGGGCCAACGCAGTCCCTCCACAAACTTCCGGCAGTGAGCTCACCGTCGGATGTATTGTCGATTCAGTATGGTGTACCTGTTCTCAGCCGCCCGGCATCTGCGTCACCCGGTCGCAGCACGGGAACCTATCAGCCTCACAGTGCTGTGTCTCCGCGCAATCTCAGCACTGATCTCGTAAGTACAATGAACTTGATTTGAGAACTATTGTCTGCCGTGAATAGTTCCAGACTTTTTGCTGATGTTTCGAGCACTTCGTTTGTTTTACCGTGTATTGTGATAAGGCGCAAGCTGGGAACAGCTTCGAATCGGCCTCAGCAACCGACCAACTTCTCGCAAAGATATCCGCTGAACTCGCCGTCTGCAACTCTCAGCTCGCTTCAGAGAGGTGGGCAATCCTGTCAATGTTCCTATTATGATTCTGATCCATTGAATAATACTATTGCGGAGGCTACGCACTTATATCCAAACTTCTGGCCTGGATCCTGCATCGCCCGCACAGGCAACAGAGGGTACACCTGGAAACTCTCTTGAAGGAAAACTCTGCTGCGGAGATGCAAAGAGCTGACAAGTTTGCCGACGATCTGCGTGCAGCTACAACTCTGGCACAGACTCTGAAGGTAGCTGCACGTTTTTGATTCCGCGTGCGAATGGCTGGGCAAAAAAATGGTGTTTGCCGTGCGTTGACTGTTGTGACATGAATTTTTTTTGTACAGGGTGATATTGTGCGATTGCAAGGCACAGTGAGGGATCTCCGAGACCAAACGGATGTGGATGCTTTGAGGACCAAGATTCATCAATTGCAAGATCAGCTGCGAAATGAGGTGTGTGCTGCGCAGGAATGTTTTGCTGGTCCCATTTACTTTTGGATGTGTCATAGCGTGTTGTATCTTTGTGTCTATTTGTGTTTGTGTTTGACGCGGTTTGATGATGTTTGTCGTTCAGTGTATGATTACTTATGAGACTTACAATAAGCTTCCCTTTTTGGTTGACCAGCGATCCAAGCGTCACAGCAATGGATGGGGAGATCTGCTCAAATCTGCACTAGGCTATATGGTTGCGGCTATCGTGGTCATTGCAATGATGTTGTTTTACGCTGCCGCAGCAAAAGAAAGGTAAGTGTGTCGCTTGTTGTGCGTTCCTCATGACTCTGATGTTCATAGCCTCACCGTGTGCGAGTGCGTTGCCCTCAGTGTCGATGTGAACGGGAGCGCCAAGTGCTGCAATTGGAGAATCTCTTCATATCTGACGGGTGGCGTGTATTATTCTGCTCAATTTCCACAGGACGATCTTCGATGACTTTCTTTTCACTCTTTTCCCTGTACATCGAATCAATTAAGAGATTGATATCTGCTGTCCAAACTCGTGAACTGCGCGCGTGCGTGCGTGTGTCTGCATAAATTTTGTACTTTGTTAGAAGTTGCAGTAACAACATCACACGTTGCATCACAGTGCCTCGCCGACCTGCACTTTCATATTCATATACCACCGCAGTAAACGCCGCGCGCGCCCGAACATACGCTCACAATGGCAACCCACTATCGCAACTCATTGCCACTCAAACTCTAAGCGCAGAGATCCGGTCCCCGCCTTTCCCCCTTTACAACTCCTCATGCCTGAGTGCCTGGTTCATGAGGTGGTCCACGGCGTCCGCACACGACAGCTTTCCTTCGAGGATCAGTGCGATGCTCTTGAAGATGGGAAGATCGAGTCCGTGCTGCTCTGCGAGCTTTGCAGCCACTCCTGCAGTGGGAACTCCCTCGACGGCCTCTCCTATGCTCTCCATGATCGCCTCTAGTGTTTCTCCCTTGGCGAGTCGTACGCCGACCGTCCGATTGCGAGAGAGATTGCCAAATCCCGTCAGCATGAGATCACCCACACCAGAGAGCCCCGCAAGTGTCTCCTGTCGTCGTGCGGCGGATGATACACGTAAATAGTTAGCACTGTTTAAACCGGACAACGGCAGCCCGAATATGGGAAATAATATTCAAATAAGGGTGCATGGCTACATACCGGTCGGCCGCCCATGGCAATGGCAAGCTTGCGCATCTCGAAGCATCCTCTGCAATTAGTATGAGGAGGCACATGGAATCGAGAATGAGACGCGGCCTCATGCATGCACTGGAACGTACTGAACACGCCGAGAAGTTCGCGACAAATCAACCCAACGAAGCACACTTACCGTGTCACGAGCGCAGCCATAGTGTTAAAGCCAAACCCAAGTCCCTCTGCGATTCCCGCGCAAATGGCGAGAGGATTCTTCAGAGAGCCGCCCAGTTCAACCCCGACAACATCAGTGGTTGTGTAAACACGGAAGCGCGCCGAAGACATCATTTCCTGAACAAACATGGCGACGGACTCGTCCTCCGCAGCGCACACGACCAGTGTCGGATAATTCAAAAGCATTTCCTTCGCAAAAGAAGGACCCGAGAGGTATGCAAGATTTGTCTTACGACCGAGTGCATCGGGGATAGCCTCGCTCATGAGCTGCTGAGTCTCGACGTAGATGCCCTGCGTATAATGTTCTAGAGTTAGAAAAGGTATTGCTAGCAATATTTCTTCAAGAATGACGCTGATTTATTTCACATGCGTAAAACCATCCTATTCACATACTTTATCCACGCTATGCGTCATCTTACCTTGGAAGTTGAAACAATGACGACGTCCTTCGGGATGTGCTCGGCATGCCTGGACAAAAAGTCGGGTGTGCGCTGCGCAGGAATTGCGTGGATGATCATGGAGGCTCCGCTCACCGCCGTGACAAGGTCCGTTGTGCAGGAGATAGCTGCAGGAAGTTCAAACTCTTTCATGAACTTTGGATTGCGGTGATCCTTGTTGATTGCATCCGCCTGTTGCTGGTCACGCGAGTAGATTACGACTGTGTGTCCTGCGCGGGACGCCACCATTGCAAGTGCCGTTCCAAACGAACCCGCACCGAACACGGCGACTTTCTTACCGGAAGACATTTCTATCTATCTTTTAGAGATATTTACAAACTGGAATTTTGTGGGCGAAACAAAAGGAGTGACGCTTCAAAGCACTTGTTGATCTTGTGCTTATTTGCATCGGTTGGGAAAGCTGCACACTGTCAACAAAGCCGAATACTGGGGGTCTGCGAAGTTTATTTATACCATTTTAAGTAATAGTTTAAACCGTGATCCCTCATGTAGCAAATGTGGGCCAATATATGCCCTATTAAGTAATTATAGTTTCCCTCCTTTTTTCATTTCTCTTTTTTGGCGGGAGCCGTCCACTTATTCGATGACACTCCTGCTGGCCGACTCTCCCAGACATGTTCGATCGTGTTCATTTACGGACATTACACGAGACACAAACACAACACATCAACTCACATTCACACAAACCCATCCGCGCTCAGAATAAACTCACTCATAACTCACGCACAAAAAAGCTCAGCAACTTCTTATACATCACCATTCAACACTCGCACTCAAGGCCAACAATGACAATATACTGAGAAGAGAAAAGAATTCGTAATAGAAAACGTAAATTGTCTTTTTAACGCGGGACCGCGGCATGATTGCAGGGCCTCTTGTGCGCCGGCTCCTCGCTTGCCACTGCACTGCTGTCTGCGTGCTTGCGCTTATGGCCGCCACGATCATCAATTGCTGCCGGGCATTCTGCCTCGTTGTCGTTCCCACTGTGCGGCTCCACTCGCATCTTTTTCGCCGCGGGTGTTGCTGATGCGTCGTCCGCAAAGACGAATACAACCTTGTTCCTCTTGCGTTTCTTGAGCGTAATGACCATGGGTTGATCGTCGATTTCGCTATCCTCGTCGTCCGTTTCCTGATCGCTGTGCCCCGCCTGTTTCAGAACGACCAGAGTGTCCAATTCAAACTCGACGACTCGTCTTACTCTGCAAGCAGACAAAGATCGCCAACAACACGGTTAGTATACATGGCATTCGGCCGGTGTGGTGCATGCTGCGCGTTTGCATTTTACTCACTCTCCGATATCGCTCGCACTTTTCGACGCAGCAGCGGCGGTCGACGCTGTTTTCGCCTTGGATTGGGTGGTGGGCAACCGCTCGATGAAAGGTGTACTTTTCTTGTACGGATTCTCGCGGGCGCCGCTGCTGACCGTGCGAACAAACGCCGATTGAGTCTTTGCACTGGTCCCTGTGGTGAGACTCGAACAGCGGGAGAGTGTCGATGACGTGTGCTGTGGAGTACTGCGGCATGGCGTCCTGGCGACATACTGAGGCCGATCAACTGGAGTGATGTTGGCTGTCCTCACGAGTGTCGATGACGTGTGCTGTGGAGTACCGCAGCTCGGTGTCCTGGCGACAGCTTGAGGCCGATCAACTGGAGTGATGCTGCCACCATTGCGCTTGAAAGACGTTGACCTCGATAGTTTCGAGGGCGAATCTGTGCGTTTAGTGGGATTGAAGTGCGCGCGTGTGTGTAGACGGATGCAAATCTTCCGTTTGAATACTCTGCGCTTATATGGCGATGTGTTTTTTCATACTGTATGAAGTAGCAAGCGCACTCACCGTTGATGATCGACCGGAGCAGGCGCTCTCCTGTCGTCCGAATTTCGGCCTTTGTCAGCGCACGGAAGGCTGAGCAAAGCCTGTTCAGCCCTTCATTCTCCCCCATCGCCCACAACGTCTGAACGACGGAGTTCTGGGATTTCTTCGGCATATCGTCAAGGACATCTGGGAATTGTTTGATGAAGTCGTCGAACATCTTGATAACTTTCTTGTAGAAATCAGGGTAGAGCACGCTTACGCTTACATGTGAAAAGCGGTTGTGTAAGTTGCGGTGCCGTTCGATGAGTTTGTCGTCCTCGTCCTCGGGAGCGTCGGCTGCTGAATTAGGACCCACAGTTGACGGAACCTGGCCTTGGATAAGGTCAGGACGGCCCACTTCGTTCGCCGGTGGTGTGATGTTGGTGGGTGGACGGAGTCCTGCGACTGCAATCACGGTGGTTGCGGTGGTTGCGCCTTCATTTGTCGAACTAAGTCTCTCCAGTCGCTTTTGGTTGTCGTTCTCGCATTCTCTGCAGATGTCAGTCTCAGCATCGCAGGTTGCCTGGCCGCACTTGGCACAATGCAGTGCGTTCGGCGCGTTGGTTGCCTGTCATGAATAATGAGAAAACCTGATTCAGTGGTGGATTTGAAAGTGATCTACTCTAATGATGCCCTGGCAATATTATGTTACGGATTTCAGTTGACAACACTTTACGACATGGGCCCACTTACCATGATTTCTTTTTTAGGGGTTCACACCGAGTTGCAATCCAAAATTAAAAAGAAGCTTGTGAGATTCGTTTGTAATCTTTTTTGCTGCGTTGCATCATTCGTGCTCTTTCTTGGTGGACTCAACGACAGGCGATTGAGAGGCACGGGGCGACACAGTGGAGGCCGACACTCGGCAGGTTACTTGGCTCAAGTTACTGTCACAGTCACGGCTTTTCAGTCGTCACCATTTCCCGATTTTGTCGAAATATCGGTAATTCCACAGACTGCACAGTTTATATTTAGTGAGCGCGTTGATCCGGATAAAACTAATAAGCTAATAATAAGCGGGCGACTAGTCAGAGACTGAATGCTGTTCCGGATCAGTTTTACTTGTGAATCATTAAAGCAAAGATCAAATCGCCGCGGCAACGCCATTACTCTTTCCCGGGGAACACTGCGAAGACCGCATGCGCTGCTTTCGGAACCGTCACCGCCGACATTCGGCCGCGCCGGGCCGATGGCAACTTCAATTCGGTTTCATGTCAGTGATCATCGCGTGTGGGTCGGCACGCAGCGCCGAAGGTCATGGGTCTCTCGCATGGTCCTCTGCGCGCTGTCAGCCTTCGTTTCGGTTGCATGCCTTGCGAGTCTGTACACCGTACCGTACTCTTATGGTGATGTGGCCGGTGTGTTACAGCCGGCTGTCAGCGACAGCGGCCGCAGTTTCCCGCCGCACACCGAACGAAAGCGGCCGGAATCGACAGGCGGGTGGAGGATTGCACGAAATGACCAATCTGTGCTGAGAATACTCGAAAGTTTGGATGCACGGCGTGCCATCCTTTATTCTGCGTCGGATAGCGTCATTGTGCTCCGTGGTGAGATGAGATATTGGCAGGGCTACGGGATCCTCTTTCGTGATCGCTTTGCGAACACAAGGGGTAACGTTCGGTTCGTCTTTCAAGACTCTGCAAAGAAGCAATTCGCCCCTATACCAAATGGCACGATCGGTGTGCTTGTCAAGTGCATCTCTCGTCTTCGTCCTCGGCAATGTCTCACGGACGATGAATATTCCGGTCTACATCCTAACGTACGGGTATCGGTCATTGCGGGGCTGTCAACGCAAGTGCGTTATGGAAAGGATATGTTCTGCAACGATGTGAATGCGGCGCTCCAGGGCTTTGTGCCATCGTCATTGACGGCGGGCGGCCCACTGCATGATATTCCCGATCCCCGTCGATATTCTTTCCCATGCTTTGTGTTACCAGTCGACCGCGCCCGTCTAGTCGCCTCCGTCGAAGCGGGCACGTGGGCCTCGGATCAGAGGTGGATCATCAAGCCGGCGTCTTTGCACAGCGGCATAAACATATCGCTTGCCGAGACAACTGATGCGCTTCTCCGGCAAACCGCGACAATTACTGCAGAGCCCTCACAGTACAACGAAAAAAGCGTCGCGCAACTTATGCTTCATCCCCCGTTCCTCCTCGATGGACTGAAGTTTGATCTGCGTGTGTATGCGCTGGTGACTTCGATTTCGCCTCTGCGTGTGTACGTTTATGACGGCGGATACGCGCGTTTTGCGGCGCATCCGTACAACGTCGATGGCGGCAGAAACATCACGCAGTACATCACAAATTGGATGGTCAATATCAACTTTTTCAAAAACGCCGACGACATTACGTGGACTTTTGAGCGATTGAAGACAAGAATGGCTGCTGATGGCCACGACGTTGATGCCGCATTCGGGCGTGTGCATTCGGCAGTGGCGCGGTATTTTCTCGGTTTGGAGGCCTCTGTCCGCAGGAGACCGACAATCGAACCTGCGCAGGGGTCGTGGGATAATACGCGATCGTACAATTTGTTTGGGCTGGATGTCATATTCGATCCTGATCTAAACCCAAGCATAATAGAGGTGGGTATCCGGAACGTTTATTTGTGTCTTTGTGGCTTTCGATCGGTGGCGGGACCAATCACGTTTGCCACATCGTATCGCTTGTGTGGTGTGTTTGTGCACGTGAGTACCGTGTTTGTATTTGTGTCTCACATATGTGTGTCATCGTGTGTGCGTGTGCGCCCGTATGTGTGTTTGGTGTGGTATGCAAGAGCAGGTGAATGCAACACCTGAGATGACGACGATGTGTGAAGGGCCAAACCCTCACTTCGATGTCCACGCCGGGACTTGCAAAACACAGCTTCGACTTGCAACCGACCTTATGCGATTTCTGTACGGCAGTGGATCATGTGGTGTGAAGAAACTTCACTCGCGGTTAATGAGCGTCGGTGCTCGTTTTGAAAGTGGGGCGTCAAATCCCTCATATGATAGCATGGACGCATGCAGAGAAGACGGCGAAGAGCGATGGCGCTGTGTGGATGAGGAGGACCTCGCGATATTCATGCAGTCTAGGTATACGTCATTGTCGTGGAGTGGATCGGTGGAGGATCAGAGGTGCTCTTGCAATGTCGGTTACAATAGTCAATGGGTGTGCTTTAGCTGTGCCCTTTCTTGGCCATTGACTTGCCTTTGCCAACATATGTTGCAGTGAGCGATTCTGACCCGAATGTGTCAGTTTCCCACCGTTTCGATTAACTTTATCTGAATTGACGAAGCTGTCGTATCATACTTACACTTTGTGTGTGTGTGTGTGTGTGTGTATATGTATGCAGTTGCGAGAGGGAGCGTTGCCTTGAGGCGGGTGGATGGAGAGCGTGTGGATGGATCCCTGCATATCCCGTGGTGGACGGCGAGCGCTATGATGAGTGGCTGGCCCATCTTGCTCACGTGCACGGCGTCCCTGTCGACAGTCGACCGTCTCGCACCTCGTGGCGGCTGCATCACATCCAAACGACCTTGCGGAGAGCTGAGGAGGAGGAGGAACACAGCAAATCATGACATTTCTATTGCCAATCCTCCCTCCTTTTCCACGCACACACACGTATGACACGCGCGCGCGCCACGCTGACATTGTCTCCTCGCTGGGCTCGGTTTCTCACTCTGTGTGCGATTCGCGCGCATATACATGCGCATTCAATGTCTGCCGATAACTGATTGATGACTCAATTGTCATGTCTTCGGTCGTATTAATCAAATCTCGACCCCCCGTGGCGACTGAATCGAATCTATCTGTAGCTGACTCAAATCTCGGACGGGCATGCGAGATTTGAGTCGGGCGGCCGCTCAGCACTCAGTGTGACGCTGGCGCGTTTGCTGAAGCTATTCTGTTTCACTTCAATAATACAAAATTGCACCTTTTGTTTCCTCCTCTTCGGTGCCTTTTCCAGCCGTGAGATTTTGTTGATAGAACGGTAATTGCTGAACAATAAGAGAGTCCGCGTTCGGAACGACCGTGCCGGGATCTAGTCGGATCATTGTAATGCCGCCGGGCCTGCTGAAAGTTGATGACAGCCAGACTGCCCCGGATGTCTATTTCTGATTGCCGTTGACCTTAGCACTGTTTATGTTTATGCCCGAGAGATAGATTACATACTACTATGGCAAGGTCACAATTGAAGTTGCTCGGAAAGTGCTTGTGCTCACTACTCAAAGAACGTTAAAGTATATATCTGCGATAATGGCTGTCTGACAATTGACGCATGGATCTGTTTGCGTGGTCCTGGTTGCCGGGTCTGATGTCCATCGAATTCTGAGAGCAAGATGGGAGTGATTCGCGCATCACAATAGTTGCGCCACACGCCGCACGATTCACCGGCTCATTTTATTGTGCAGGTTGCACATGTGACGTGGGGCTGTGGATATAAAAGTGCTGAGTGTGTGCAGTTGTACATAAATATGGGGCCCCGCCTCTCGGTAGAATCGGCTGATGCGCTGCTGCGCGATAGTCTCCTCGGGCCTCTCGCCACAAGGGCTTGCTTTGCACCGGAAGAAAAAGGAACAGTCGTGTGTTGTTTGGTGGGAATCTTCTCTCGATGGATCTCTTTTAACTTTGGTCATCCCACCATCCACCTTGTATGTAATGTGTTCCATATCCTCAACAAAAAATTGGTGTGCTTTCTGCGTATATGTGTGGTTTGTGTTTCATGCCTGTGTTTGTTGATTTAGGTTCAAGAGTCGTGGCTGAAGGATCTATTGGCGCGGCGCCAACTAACGGCCCCAGATCCTCTTCCGCTGCGCAATTTTGCCGAGAGCGACTTTGACCTCGCGGATTTGCGCTTGTTGGTCCAGCCGTCACGTGCCCGTGTGGATGGACCCTTTGAGCGCATCGCCGTTAAGATTCTTGTGAAAGACAGCGCTTCGCCAACAGGAGGAGATGCAGGATCGCATGCGCGCGGTGGCAGTGGCGTTGTTGTAGTCGGAGGCTTGGGCGCACAGAAAGTGGCTGCCAGTGTGCGGTGGTGAGTGCGTGGGACACATCGAGTGGATTCATTGCCAGTGTTTGAGGGATGTATGTGATTTGCTGCGAAAGGGAAATGTGTTTTCTATGCGTTGCAAACTATCTCTGTGTTGGGATTCGAGTTTGTATAAGGTAGTTTGTGGTGATCGCACTTGCCTGCGGACAATGCCTCAAAAGCAAAGCAGAATAATAACAACACACACACGCGTTTACGTTTACCCACACGATCGATTACGTGTCCCGCGCAGCCCAAAAGTGTTCCCGCCGACGGATCCGTCCCAGGACGATGAGTCTCTTCTTGCTCAATTCATTCTCGAGTCGAATCTCTACGGACCCCTTCCTGCGTCGCTTGCATTTACTTCCTACGGATCGGCGCGGTCGCAATTTGGGCTTACCAAGTCATGGCTTCCCCCGACGGCTCTGGGGGCAGCGTCGGCGTCGGCGTCGTCCACTTCGCAGACGTCATCCCTGGCACAGGCAACGCACCTGACTGTCTCGGCGTCGCGTGCGGATGCTCTCCAGACGGTGGACGATCCGCGACGTGCACTCCAGCAGCAGCAGCAGACTGCACAACACCAGGGATACAGGCGGCAGGTGTGCTTGGGCGACTTTGTTGCGAACCTCATATCGGTTGTGAGTGAGGGAGCTGCAGTTATCAAAGCACCCGCGGGCGGCGATCGGCGGAGTGTGCTGGGGGGTACCGGTGCGTCACTACAGGCGTCGCAGAATGACGCCACTCTCTCGCCGCGACACGACGGCGGAGGATTCGGCGTGAACAAATCAAGCATTATTGGGATTGGAGATGTGACGATGCCGGTGGGCGCCAGCACGCATCCCAATCTTGTCCCGCTGACGGCCGTTGTGGAGACGGACAAGGCGTTCTTTTTTGTCACGCCGTACATTGCAAACTCGCTTGCGGATGTGCTTCGCTTCAGCCCCGCGATGTTCACCGGGAGCCATGCAAAGGGCCTCTTTGTCCTTTATCAGCTGCTGCGGGTGCTACAGTTCATGCACGCAAACGGCGTCACACACGGTGCACTCCGTACGGGCGCCGTCCTCCTCGACGAGAACCTGTGGGTGCGGCTGTCTGGACTCGGGTGCTGTTCCCCGCCGCTCCGATGGCCTGATCCGCCTGCCCACCTCGAAAGTGCTGTCGATCTGGCGGTCACCCTCGGCTCCGAGCCGGACATTGGCGTCCGATTGTATGGCGACCTTTCCCGGGTACTTGAGCTGTGGCTGAACGGCACACTTGGAAACTACCGCTATCTGATGCTGTTGAACCGACTGGCGGGGCGTCGCGTTGGCGATCCAAACTACCACCCCGTGCTGCCGTGGGTGTTGGATTTCACACGCCTCAACGACGGCTGGCGAGAACTCGGCAGGACTAAGTTTCGCCTGAACAAGGGTGACCAGCAGCTGGACATCACTTACGACAGCGGAACGCCGCACCACATTACGGAGGTGTTGAGCGAGGTCACATACCACGTGTATCTCGCGAGAAGGACGCCGCGTGCAGTGCTGTGCCGCTACGTGCGCGCAAAGTGGGAGCCCAACGAGTACCCGAGCAGCATGCAGAGGATGTACGACTGGACGCCGGATGAGTGCATTCCCGAGTTCTACACGGATCCGACGATATTCGAGTCTGTGCATGACGACATGCCGGACCTGGAAGTCCCCCGGTGGGCCGTCAGTCCACGTGACTTTGTGGATAAACACATGCGGGCACTGGAGAGCGACCATGTCTCTGAGCACATCCACCACTGGGTTGATCTCACTTTTGGGTACAAGCTGACCGGCCGCTCTGCGGTGAAAGCGAAGAATGTGTTTCTCTCGCTGGTCGACCAGCACAAGAACCCGATCAACCACGGCGTTGTCCAGCTGTTTCAGCACCCGCACCCACCTCGCATTCCCTCCCCGGCACACAGGTATGCCTCTGAGAAGGCAGTGGCGAGGAGGCGCGAGTCAGAGTCGGGCAGTCTTGCGTCGACGGGAAGTGGTCTCATGGGAACAAATAGCTCGGCCTCCCTTCGAAGCGGCAACAACCCCGAGAGCCGCGCAATGCTCGACACAGCGAGCGTCAGGGAGGCTGCAGTGCCGTCATCCACACCCGTCGCACAGCAACCGCCAACATCTTCGCCGCAGATTCAGCAGTTGCACCGCGAAATTCTGCAACTGCACAAGGAAGCACCAAACGCTGGTCCGACGCCGACCTCCCAGTCGTTCTTTTACACCCCCAGCAGTAACGCCACTCATGGACACGCAAACGCTCCGTCGGAAAAGTCGCAATCGGGGGGCGACATGTACGGCCTCGGAAAAGTGTTTGGCAAGGCCCGCGCCGCCATCTCAAAGAAGATTACGCCCGTGGCGCAACTCTCGCAAACAAGCGGGCCAACGTCGCCGTCGCCGATGGACTCGCCTCTTCCGTCTGGCAGCGCTTTCCAGGCCATCGATCCGAGCAGCGAGCAGCTGACGCCCACGCCCGGATCGGCATTTGGTGGCGGTGCGTTTGGTGCGCCCACTGCCGGAATGCCATCGGCGTTTGGGCAGGCGCAGGGCCGGGGATCGGCTGGTTCTTCAGCGTCTACGTCGCAGATGCTGAGGAAAGCAGGGGCAAATGGTGCTGCGGGCGCGACGAGTGGTGAAATTGGGCGCACAGGCGGCGACTCGTCCCTGCCGACGCCGACGAGCGTTGGTTCGTCGCAGTTTTTTGGCGGGAGTGGCGCCGCACCGTCCACGACGCCGAGTGCTGTGACGGCATTCGCGGGCGCTGGGGCTTCCCAGCAGACGAGTGGCGCGGGTATTGTCGATCGCCTGTACCACCAGGAGCACGTGGGGTCGTTCTCTGCCGCGTGTGGCGGGGGTCGTTTGGCGCTGGCGCGGGAGCGGGCCTCGCTCGGGGCGGCGGAAGATGCTACTGCATCTGCGGCGGCAGCGGCGGCGGCGGCAGATTCACACGCAGTCGCGGATGATTTCGAGGATGTCTTGCCGAGGCCGGACGTCCAGAAGGACTTTTATCGCAACGCTGCGCTTTTTGACGGTGACGACGCGCGTGGTGGTGTTGGTAGCACGAGGAGCGAGGACTCGGCCGCACGCTCGAAAAAGTCCTCTTCTTCTGAGACGTCTTACGAGCACAATTCGTCGTTTGAAGAGCGCTGTGCGTATGACATGTTTTGTTTTGGGCTCGTCGTGTGCGAGATGTACCTGGGCGATCGCATTCGATCGCGACCTCTCTGCGTTCCCGAGGGCGACGACTATCCATATATACAGGGTGAGATGGGGCGGATATGTCTGCAGCACATTCAGGATCTCCCTGGGTCTGTGCGCGAGGCAACTGCTGCCCTCCTCAAGCTGGGACTATCTGGCGGCCGGTCTACTGAGTCGGCGTCCTCGGGGGCGTCAAAGGGAGCGTCAGCGTCGGCGTCTCGCAAGTGGCCTCCATCTGCGCAGACCCTCCTGGCGCCGCCGTGTCCGGGACGAGGCATTACATTTCCCGATTACTTTCCGCAGCTGTATGAGTTCCTGTCGTTCTTTCAGGCGGCATCGTGGGAGGGCCGCAAGTCGCTTG
Organism: Pigoraptor chileana; assembly: GCA_943704495.1. NCBI lineage: Eukaryota > Filasterea > Ministeriida > Capsasporidae > Pigoraptor > Pigoraptor chileana. The sequence continues at coordinate 3,284 of CALSCR010004044.1, read as the reverse complement.
CTGCAGAGGCCATACCCGAGCTTCTCGAAATTCCCGAGGAAGGCTTTCAGCTGCTGCTGCCCTTTGCGCTGCAGCTCTACGCTTGCCCTATCACGCGACCATCAGCACTCGACCTCTTTGTGCACCTCGCGTCCAAACTTGGCATTCGGCGCACGCGCACTGTCTTTATGAAGCCGCTTCTCGTTTTGTTTGAGGCTCATACAGACGCGGCATTGCAGGAGAGGCTGCTGCGATACGACTTTCTTGCGAATCTCTCGCTGGCGTTTGGTCTCGGCGCGTTCCTTGAGCATTTTCTGCCGCCCATCATCGATGCGATCGTCAATCCAAACATTGCAACATCGACGCTTGCGGCACAGTCGCTGCAGCAGTTGTGCGGTGATCTCGGCCCCGTCGTGTCCCTGAAGTACATGGCGCGCCCACTGCTCCGGCACCTTGCGGGTCCACGGCGTGGGCTCGTCGTGCAGACGCTTGCATCGCTGAGTGCGCGATTCGGTGGATCGGTTGTGTTTGGCCTCTTTCTGCCTCACGCATCAACCGTCGTCTCGGCGAATGCGGGCAAAGTCACCGCCAAAAACGGCTGGCTTCTCGCAAACCTCGTCTGGCTTCTGTCGGCAACAATCCCTCACATACTTGGCCATCATCTTCCTGCTTACATTGACATGTGTGGAGACAAAGTGCTGAGGCCCGTCTTGCGCTACATACAGCTGGCGTCGTCGTCATTTGTGGAGGGTGGAAGGTGGCTGCTGTGCCGACGTGTCGCAGAGTTTCTCGTGCGTGCGGGACCGCGGGGCGACCGCGGGGTGTGCATTGACTCTGTCGTTCCGCTTCTTCACATATTCTTTGCGGGATTCGAGCTCATCCACGACTCGCGGGCGTCACGTGCAGGCAGCGATGGTCCGCCTCCGTCGCCGGTCACAAAGACAGTGCCGACCGTTGTTGACGCCTCGTTTCACTCCCCGGATGGAAGTCACGTGGAGGGCACGATGGCCCTGGCGGACGACCTCGTTGACGTGTACACCCCTGAGATGGCATGCTTTGTGTACCAGACGTTCTGTCGTCTCATCGGGCAAGAGACGATGCGAAGAGCTATTCCAAACAATGGACTTGTGGAGCAGCTCATGTACGATCACATCAACAATCCGCGACCGCAACCGCGCATGGCTGCAACCACTGGTGTTCAGGGCAGTGGCGCGTCGGTCTCATCGCCGTCGGGTGGTGCGGGGGACGCAGTGCCTAGCGCACCCAAGGCAGAGCCGTCGTCGCCGTCGTCTGCGCAGAATAGTGGCAGTGGCAGTGGCGGGGGCAGTGGCAGTGGCAGTAGCAGTGCGATGCTGCCCGTCTGGGAACCCGAGAACATGGTTGAGTTTGCGCCTGGATATGGGTGCGACACGGCTGCGCTACGGGCGCGTGGAGAGTGCTGGTAAGCGCCTTTGCGCGTTGTGATGAACTTGGATTGCATCCACTGCTAATGTGGGATTATGTTGTGGCTGTTATCTGAATATTAATGTGCATGTGTTTTGCCTGTCGATTCCTTCTGACTATGTGTGTGTGCATATGTTTTTGTTACAATAGTGACAAATACGACGACGTAGTAAACACAATTGAAAATTATCGCGAGTACTTCAACGCGCAGACGGGTGAGTCTCACGCAATCAGCGCCAAAAGATATCATCTCACCTTTTGTGATTGCTCGGTTTTTGTTTCGTTTTGTTTTGTGTGTTTTTTGTTTCTGAAAATCCCTCTGCCCCTGGATTCAGAGTGTAGAGCTCATCGGCGCATCGTCCAAGCCAGTGACTTGATGTGAATTTACACAGGACTTACAAACACTTTTTTCAAAAACACACATGTTCTTCATGCTCGCTTTGCATTTTTGTGCAGGCAATCCCAATCGCGCTTCTGCGTTTTCGTTCCGCGATCTGCGCCTGCAAACTTACAAAGGTAAGGCAAAGGGCAATGGCGGACTGGCTGCTCACACAGCGCAAATCATGCCACACTCTCTCTCGGAACCCAGCACACTGACAGATCCTACATAAGTCTGGCCGGCTCTCTCTATCGTGTATGGGCTTGCCGAACGCGTTTGTAGCACTGAATGTCTCTCTCTCTCGCTTGGAAGTTATAATTTAGCAGTTGCAATAACGCCGCATGTTTGTCTTTGCATCTGTTTGTGTGTCGCGTTCTTCCCATGCGCAGCGCACTCTGCGAGCATTCGCGCATTGCATGTGTACGACTCTGAGAATCTCTTCCTCACGGGAAGCAAGGACAGGACTGTGCGGCTGTGGTCCCTTGAGAGCGTGGATGACGGATGTGCGCCTGAGCTTGTTTGTCGCAGGACGTACGCTGGCCACCGCAAGACGGTGTTTGGCGTTCAATCTATGGTCGAAAACAACCGCCTCATCATTTCGTGCGACGGAACAATGCATGTGGGTTTGTGCCTTTTGCGGATCGCTGCTGGTGATGGCGATGATGGCGGTGATGGCAGGCGTCCGTTCGTGTGCCGCCTCTGTTGTGGTCGAGAGAGATGTAGCCGATTCGAGTCATTGTCATGGCGCTATGTCCATGGACTCCACATGTGATCCAGGAGAGAGACCTGCAGTACTCATAACGCCTTAGACATAAGCCCATCGACTCCACATAGGCACTGTGCTGAATGACGGATGGGGGATGGCGTGTATTTGTGGAGTGCATGATGACCTTAGTAGAGTAGTTGTGGCCATCAATCTGTGTTTTTGATTTTGTTTTTGTGTCTGTTTTTCTTCTTTCGGGGGAGAAGTTTCTAATGTGCAAACAATACTTTGCGTTGCGTTTCCTTTGTGGCCGTGTGTGGCCGACGGCTGCGTCGCAGGTGTGGGAGTCGGAGGTGGGCCTGCAATTCCAGCAGTTTGACACGGGAAAAAATCCAATGGTGGCATTCCAATACATTCCGTCGCGGCGCATGGTAGTTGCCGCACTCTCCGATGCGTCCCTGCGCTTTATGGACCTCCGTAACGGACGCTTCGTGCACGACTGGCGTGTCAGCTCCGTTGCAACGGGTACGTTGTCTTTCGTTGTTGTGTCTTTTTCTCCCACTCACTTGATCCGAAAGTCATTGGCCTGTTTATTACTGAAATACTCAAAAGAGTTTTGGCCATGTTTGTCGTGCGTCGTCACTGCAATTGGTTATCCCGAGACATATTCAACTGCATGTGTGGAGCATTGAAAGCACTCCCTCTTTTGTGACATATTCAACTGCATTTGTGGAAGGAAAGTACTAAATTGAAACACTTCTTCCTCTGTGACCTCCGCCC
>CALSCR010004040.1:0-11745 GCA_943704495.1 Pigoraptor chileana | reverse complement strand
CTCTCTCTCTCTCTCTCTCTCTCTCTCTCTCTCTCTCTCTCTCTCTCTCTCTCTCTCTCTCTCTCTCTCTGTTGGGGTCGATGGGCTGAATGTCTCTCTCGCTCCCTCTCACCCTCTCTTGGAGTCGATTGGCCTATGTCTAAGGCGTTTTGTACTTAGGTCTCTGTCTCTCTTTCTCTCTTTATTGTGGAGTCCATGGGCACAGCGCCTATGACACTGACTTGAATCCTACATCTTTCTCTCTTTAGTGTGGAGTCCATGGGCACTGCCAAAAACACTGACTTGAATGCTACCTCTTTCTCTCTTTATGAAGTCGTTGGGCTTGTTCTTCTCTCTGTGGACATATACATAACACAACCTTTGTGCTCCCTGGCAATCGAATGGCTTTGTATGCAGGTGGCCTGCTGAGTGATGCGGACAAGCGCAAGAGCCAGCTTGAATTTGGCAAGTATCTTGTGGATGTTCTCCCCAAGTACGTTCAGGCGACGCAGGTCACGCAGAGCAATGAGCTGGAAGTGCATGTGCATCCCGATGGCATTGTGCCCATCCTTACATTCCTCAGGGACCACACAAACGCTCAGTACAAACTCCTTATGGACGTCGCCGGAATGGACGTACCGAAACGCAAGTATCGCTTTGAGGTGCGTTTCTGCCTGTTGAGCGCGTGTTTTTGCTTGTTTTGTGTTTTTTTGTTTGATTATTGTTCCTCATGTTCTGCTGCGTGTGCGTGCCTGTGCTTATTCGTTTGATTGTGCTTGTCTTGTGTGCGAAAACTGCGCATGTGCTTGTTGTGTTGTGGTTGTCTTCAGCTTGTTCTTGTGCTTCTGCTTGCACGGCTGTGGCTGTTGTTAATATTAGTAACGTTCTTGTGAGCGTGCCTGTGTGTCAAAATGCCTATGTTTTATGTTTGTGTCGTAATGTGGTTGTGGGTGATGCTAGGTGATGCTAGTTCGGTTGTGGTGTGGTGTGTTTGTGCTTGATTGTTGGTGTGCTGCGTGTCACGTGTCAGGTACTTGTAATGGGCTTCGACCTGCTTTGCTCATATGCCTCACTCACAGGTTCATCTCTGCATTTATACGAATGTTGGGGAGGGGTTTCATGAAAGACATAAAGCCACATTTCAGTGACAAGTACACATTCGACTTGTCTCGCGTGACTGTGCATTGCAGGTCATCTACAACCTTCTCTCGGTGCGCTACAACACACGCATCCGGGTGAAGTCCTACACTGACGAGCTAACGCCTGTCGAGAGTGCGTTTCCCGTGTTCAAGTCGGCGCTGTGGTTCGAGCGCGAGGCTTGGGACATGTATGGCATTATATTCAGCAACCATCCCGATCTTCGCCGCATCCTCACCGACTACGGCTTTGAGGGGCATCCGATGCGCAAGGACTTTCCGCTCACGGGATACGTTGAGGTGCGCTATGACGACGAGCTCAAGCGCGTTGTCGCCGAGCCCGTGGAGCTTGCCCAGGAGTTCCGCAAATTTGATTTTGCGTCTCCGTGGGAGCACATCCAGGGCAGGGGCAACCTTAATGCTTGACGTATCAATTGAATGGCATTGTTTAGGGACTTTATGTTGGGTTTAACGCGGGCATGATGTACTTGTGTGTATCAGAGCTGTGTGTATGCCTGTCTTGCGTGCGGAAAGCTAATGATGTGGGAATATAGCTGGCTGCTTCCTACAATTTGCCAAGTAGAAACCGAGCTGAACGTCAGTTGGACGGATAGTAACAAATGCAGGTTGTTATGCACATCATGACGGGAATCACACACATGTACTGGCAAACAAATTCTGCGCTCGCACAACACAGCCCGATCCGTCGACTTATCAGAGCCATAGCCGAGAATGCCGGCCTGAAGGATACCACTGATCTGAACTCTCGGGAGACACAAGTCAGTGTCTTAGGCGGCCTGGTGTCCTCATGGACTCCATCGCGGGCATAAGAGAACGAAGGGAGATCAACGCAACACCGCAAAGGAGACTGAGAGAACTAGTACCCAGCATCATAACACAGGAATGGGGGCGCGCAGTTGACCAGTGCTGATGCCGGTCAGGCATAGTCAGCGGGGCCCGCCCGGCCGCCGCTCCGCCGGGGCACTCAGCTCACTGACCGAATTTCGGTTCACTCCGTTTGTACCGAGATCTCGCCAATTATACAGCCGAGAACTCGATGTTTTGTGACGAATGGATTTTTCGTTCCAGCTTTCCGCCCACACAATCTCCGTCACGGCACTAACTTACGTAATAAAAGCGAGAGGAGAAGGGGATTGGTCTGTGTTTTTACCTTGTCTTTCGTCACTGCTTTCCTTGAAAATGGTTGTCGTCATCTCAGATAAGAAGGCCTTCACGCAGGCCATCGCCTCGCCGCAGCTCAGCGTCGTCGACTTTTTTGCGACATGGTGTGGTCCCTGCAAGGTACGAATTTTTAACAGAATTATGTTGCGTTGACAGATGGGCTGTTAGTGAGTTCTTCTCTGTATGCTTGACAGAAGGGTCTTTTTCTTTTCTTCTTCTGTGTATTCTTGTACATTTTCTTCTTCTTCAAAAGTGCTGCACGACTGATTAGGCCACCAACAATCGAATGTGTATGTTTATCCATTCGAACAGATGATTGCGCCCTATCTCGAGGAGCTTGCCGCCCAGAATGCCGGTTCGGTTCATTTCTACAAGGTTGATGTTGACGAGAACGAGGAGGTTGCGGCAGATTGCGGCATTACAGCCATGCCCACATTCCAGTTCTACAAGAACGGTGTGAAGGTGCATGAGATCAAGGGCGCCAACAAGGATGCCCTGAAGGACGCCGTGGACAAGCACAAGTAGTGCGGCCTGACCCTATGCCCATGAGCACTCTGTTCGGAGGAAGAACTATACGCTCCTCTTTGTGTGTGAATGTGGTTTTTTTTCAACATCGCACCACAAACTCAGTTACTGTTACCGCTGGCCATTATTCGGAAACATCTGTAAGGTCAACGTAGAGTCGAGCATCAGTGGGTATGCTGTAGCTATCGAAACAGATAGTGGAAGCTAATTGGGCCGCAGTCAGGTTCAATCATGCACAGCTCACTGATCATCGCCCTCATCAGCCTCGGTTCGTTTACGACTGACCTTCACTGGACGGAGGAACGTCCTCATATCCGTTAGACAAAAACACACAGACACACGTCAATGGGTTTTTATATGCTGAAATGTACATAACGGGGACAAATGTGTCACTTTGCAAGTTTATGGAACATTGACATCAAGTGCGCACAAGAGCAGACAGTCACGCACTGACAAGGAGAAGATGGCCGAAAGCAACACAAGAACATGCAAGTCGAGACAATTCGGTAAAACGTGCACGATTGAAGGCGAGACCTCAAGTGCACCTAAGGGCGATGCACACAACGTAAAACAAACGATAACAAGGACGGTTCACATGAATTTGAGTTGACCGACGTGACCAGATCGTAAGACTAATTATTAGTCAGTGCTGCTGTAGTAGATAAGACTGAACTGGCACTACCCCTGACAGGAGAGACTGCTGTATACTAGCAAGGGCATACTGCAGGGGAGTATGCAAGGTTAACGTATAAAAGGAAAGATAAACATGACCATGCAAAAAAAAGGAGAAGAAAAAGAAGGGGCTCTGGCAACTAACGGGGACAGGGTCGGATACAAACACGCAAAAGTGGCTGATCGGCCGCAACCGCAATCGGTGGGATAAATGCACTGACAAGGGCACACAGGACACACACGGCAAAAGGGGATTTAAACAAGCAAGCGAAAACACGATGACAAACGGGCATATCGTCCAAGAAATGAAAATTCAATTACGAACAGGCAAATAGGCAGGAAAACGTGCAGATACCCACACAAACAGCGAGAAATTGTTCGTTTTGCTTTGGGTTGTATGTCTGAGGTCAGTCCAACGACAACTGAATTTGAATCAAGGGTTCTGGGTTTGAATGTGCAGCTGGCGGTACATTAGACGGAAGTGCGTGCGGAGCACGCCGGTGGGGAGAAAGAACGGAGCACAAAGTAGCCGCACTAAATGTGTGCGTGTCCAAATAGGGTTGCCAGTTGGTATGTGTGAGTTGGTGTGTCCATTTGTATACACGTTGAAACCTGATGTGTTGAGTTCCTCGGTTGTCTTTATACTGCATTTCCCGACTTTTGGCATTCAGCGTGAGACGGGTGCGCATCTGCCCGTATTAGATGCCCCGTGGTAATACTTAGCACATTGAACATGAACCAACACAGTCACGATGAAACACAATATACTGCACACTCAGAGAGTAGTGATGATTAGAGATACAAGTACGAGCCGAGCCAAAGTCGGGTAAAAATGATATTCCAGGCCTTCTGACTAGCCGTTTATGCACTGTAACCCGTCAATCACAAGCCCATAGTCTTTGAATGTATATGCCAGATGAGCTACTGGAATGATCTGCGGATCTGCGATTGACGTGAGTGCAAGCAGGGCAATAGCCACAAACAGCTGACTGGATCCCATCAGCGCGTGTATTGTGCGTGAAGGAGTTCCAAATCAGTAACAGACTGCATGCCCTTGGCCACAACACCGCCTCCCTTGCGAATATGCACGAGAAGGACAACAACCATGATCAGAAGCGTGACGGTCGACGCAGCCAGCCCAGCCGCAACCCACGCAAGCCTGTCCTCCGACGACGAGTCTCCCGACGATGATGCGGATGCCCCCGTGCTGGCCCCACTGGTTCCCCCAGCGACCGAAAACGAGCACGCGGCTCTGTTCTTCGAGTAGGAGAGGAAGCCCTCGAGGATGACGGTCCACTGGATTTTCCCGTCGTCGCACAGGAGGGGATTGCGCTCAATCGCCACGCCAATGTTTGTCTGCTGATCAGCTTGGACTCGCTTCAGGCGATAAAGACCCGAAATCGAGTCGATAAAGCTGTTGTCCTTGATTGAGAGGCCTCCGCCTATCGTTGATAGCGATGAAAATCCAGCCACGCTTGACAACATGGGATTCCGAGCGACAACGAGCGCCCCATCGACATTTGCAACCGAGACAAATCCTGACAATGTGCGCAGACGTGCGTTGTCTGTGACAGAAACGGCCCCGTCCACACCGACGACCTTGCTGAAGCCTGCGATGCTAGCAAGGGCTGCGTTCGACTGGATGAGAACATCCCCGCCAACAGCGAGAACCGCTGCAAATCCGTCAAGTGCGGCCACGGCGGCGTTCGAGACAATTGAAATACCCCCGGCATATGTGGTGCGCGAGAAGGAAATGACCGCGAGCTGGGCGTTCATGCGGACGGCCAGGCGACCGTTGATTTCGAGCGGACTGAACGCTCCAATTGAAGTGAGGATTGGATTTGCATCAATCTGCCAACCATGACAGAGAGATGAAGGATTCAAGTCAGTGTCTTTAGCGCTGTGCCCAGGGACTTCCACATCCATGACACGGAAGAAAAAAATGCGGACAAATGTGCGAACAGGTGTGTGCTTATATGTACATGCATTTGAGAAATGTGTATTTGGGCTGCTGTGCTTGGCGTGGTTGTCGGACGTGGGCCCATTGTGTGTATGTATATGTGTGTGTGCGTGTGTGTGTGTGTGTGTGTGTGTGTGTGTGTGTGTGTGTGTGTGTGTGTGTGTGTACACAGAGGAGCATTTGCAGCGTGTGCATGTTTGATTCATAGAGCTCACCGTTACATCGGCGTCGATCACCTCCACGGTTGCGAGACCGTCCAGGGCAGTCAGCGCGGCGTTTGACGACACGCTCACGGAGCCCTTTATCCAGCGCACACTGCCCAGACTGCTGATGGACCGCAGGGCCGCGTTTCGCTCAACCGTCAGATCCCCAGTGCTGCAACGTAAGGCCGCAGTCCGCACACGTCAGCCAGGACACGTGCATACTTGCAAGTGAGTGCGCAAATGACGCTCATGAAACAGCCGTGCGATAAAAATTTGCAGTATCCAATACTATCCGTTCACAATCCATGCAACTGCTGAATTGGATGAGGTGCATTAAAACCATAACAACATTTCGATGTGCACGCTCTTTCGTGGTCACAATAACAGTTGTAACAGGTGGTACATCAGTCAACGGCCATTACGGTACCTATAGTTAAGGGCCTTCAGTGCAATGTCCCCAATTGCTTTGTTATCGGTGATGGAGATCGAAGTTGCGACGTATTGCAGATTGGTAAGCGACTGCAGCGTGCATTTACACACACAAAAACAACAAAAGGAACGGTTAGATTCAAATGACATCGCACGCATACGTCAGGCAGATGGCCTGCACTGCGCTCATTCGACTCCGCGAAATGCCAGAGCACACGGTCACAGAACAGTGGAGCAATCGAAAACTGACATAGACTAATCATTGTACAATGTTGCAATAGTGGCACACTGAACGATGTGTTTGTGCATCCCCATCAAAACAAGTTGAATATTGGTCACTGAACGACGCCAACAAGAGGCATGAGGCATGAAACCCACCGTGCTTCCGCCAAGGGCGCTCAGGACATCCGCTTCCATGACCTGAAGGGCACCGACCGACACAAGAGATGCAAACCCCGAAATGGACGTCAACGCAGGCACCGTCTCTGTTTCCGCAGCAAGGGCAAGTGCGAGCGTCACGTGCGCCCAAGTTTGAAATTGAAGATGCGATTATATGCAAGGGGCGAAAGAGCAGCGAGAACGGATATGGATTAGAGATGCACTTAGTCCCATGTAGTGTGTCTGGTCGCACGGGCAAACGCCGGCATCATTCGGTTCGTAAACAGAGCGAGTCACGGCATTTGTGTGCTCTCAGTGAACCATACTGAGTTAACCATATTCAGTCCATCCAACGTGCGTCAATCAATGCAGGCTGCTGGGAAAGATGCGGCTACCACGTGGATCCCACGCACATACGACCGAGCAAACACGCACTCCCATTCACACAAATCCACAAAATACACAAGAGAACTCCTCCAGCATTCGGCCATTACTGAAGAGGATCACAAGCACATGCATAAAACTTTTTGATCTCGGACGATAAGCACAGTCCAAATAGCAAAGGCGCGCGCGCAACTTCAATACCCACTGATGAGAAGTGTTCCTGCAATGGTGGTAACCGACGGCATGAACTCCCCGGTGATCAGCGTCACCCCCGTCAGGCGCGACAATGCCACGTCACCTCCGACCGTTTTGAGCGAAGCAAACCCGGACAGAGAGGCTGCTGCGAAGGACTCGATGCGCACATTACCGCCAATGGATGCGATGAGGCTGAGTGCGGACAAGTCGGTCAGTTGCGGGCAGTCGCGAATGGCGAAGTCTCCGGTGATTGCCGTCACTTGCGAGAGAGATGCAAGGCTGCTGACGTCACATGCCGCATTGTCTCCACTGATGATGAGGTTGCCTACAATCCGCGTGCACGCAGCACCGCCACTGCCGTACGCGGCTTGGATATCCGTCTGAAGGGAGGCGGAGATGCCACCGCAGTCGACGTCGGCTGTGTTTTTTCCATCAATATGGCAGTGTTAAGCCGGTTCATGTGATTATCAGAGTGATGTTGAGAGTGTGATGATCGGGAAAAAATGGTCATACAGTGCAGAGGTGATGGGCTGACGAGTGGGCATGTTCAACTCCTCTTCTGAGCACGTGGGATAATCTGGATTCATGGAGTATGTGTGTCTACTGGCGACGATGCAACGTTTTCTGCGCTGTCTCTATTATCAGCAAGTGTGATCGGGTAACTCACCCGCAATTGCGCCCACAAAGCAAGAGACGAGCAGCAGCAGAGTCAAAGGCCTCCGCCCCGTGATGCACCTCTTCTGATGCATCTCTAAGGGAAGTCGCTCGGCGTGAACTGCAGGACTGAATGAAGCACGATACAATAACGCAATACCGAATGAGAATAACCCGCTCCTTTTAACCAACGAGTCTAATCTTTGCGCTTCAGGTGAGGCCGATGATGCATGCCGAGAAGCCACACACTCATTCCCACCCCCACACAACACACCAAATAAGCTGAATAATAAAGGCATGAAAAGCACAGTCAAACCACAAAATAAAGCGGCGCTTTATGCAACGCCCATACTTAACGGCGCGCGTAATATCATCAGACAGAACAAAGGAACAACAAACGCGTGTGTTGTGTGTCAGTGCAATTGCAACATTCGCTGCACGACGAGCCCGCGCACCACTGGGTCGTGCGTATGGCGCTTTTGTATGGACGGCAAATTATCCATACACGCCCATACCGTGGGATTTAATTGGCGCCCCATACACAGCCAATGCTCCTACACCAACCAAAACACGGGGGAGGGGCTCGTCGTGGCCTCTTTTCATCGTTTGACAGCTCCAAAGCCACCAATTGCAGGCCGTTCATATGAGGCATTGGCGAGTGGCGTGTGGGTGGTCCGGTCTCACAAAGGCGCATGATCACACAGCACACATCACTCAAACAACAGTATACTTCTCGTCCTCGGACATCTATTCAAACAAATTGTCGCCCTCCCTGTTTGAAGACAAGGACATCATCCACAGAGCTCCCTTCAGTCGGCGCACGCGTGGATAGAAAGATGGCCTTAACGGGTGCGCAAGCGCGAAGCACTGTGCGGCGCCAATTGATGTTCCGTGCTCTGGCGGTGGCGTGGGCGCTTGTTGCATTCTCTGCGTGCGTGTTGGAGGTCACGAGCTTCCCGATGAACGTTCCGATCAGCGACGGCAGCGTCTCACTCACAGAGGAGCCCCTGAGCGAGCAGGAGGCCAAGCAGCCCGAGAGCAAACCAGGTGCGTTGTGTGGCGTTCAAGGGAATTCCCTCAATCTGCCTGTTTATTATGCGGCAATGCTGGGTCCGTTGGCGATTTAGTTGTTGGTTTGGCTTTTGGGTCGTCTTGTTGTGGTTGTGCCGTGAATTGCCCCCCGAAAAGTGTTGTGCGCCTTATCGGTATCCAGATGCTCCCATGCGCCACACCACCTGACTGCTCCCATGCGCCACACACCCCCTGACCTCAAACAGACGGGCGCCTCTGGGAGCATTTCAGTTCGTTCGAGTACATGGATAATGTCATCCACATTGACGAATCCCACCTCGAGCAGTTCCGCGCCTGTCACAACGCGTATGATCTTGCCAACGGCATCCGCAACGGAACATGCAGGATCAGCGCAAGCATTATCAGCGCGATCAGCGGGCTCAGCAAGGATGCTGTGCTTGTGCATTTGCCGACGGACGCAGCGCAGGCAGCGAACGCCGTCGCACTTAAAGTCCGTCGCATCAGCACAGTTGCAATCAGGTCCACTGACGCCGAGGCAGTGCATGACGTAGAGCACGAGAGCGCACAGTTCCAGGACGTAAGTGCATGCACACAATTCGGTATTGGGCATATATGTAAACCGTCGATGGATGTTAACTCCTCACTCGCTGTTCCGTTGCCTTGTTTGTGCGTGTGTATGCAGGTCTTCAAGAGCGTTCATGTGCTGTTCTCTGATGAAATGCCCGCTGGTCCGCGTGGACGCCGTGCCACCATCCCCTCTGGAAAGAACAACTTTAAGGCGAGTGGAGCATGTGCATCTGTGTGCGTGTATTCAACTATTATGCGCGCGTTTTGTTCACTGCCAGCGACGGCGTGTGCGGCCTGATGTGTGCCGCGATTTAGCGGTGCTCCTTTGTGGCCCAGCGGCTGTGTACTTACCACGACGGGCGTGTTTGCGCATCGCTCACATGACCCTGCAGACGTTTGAGAACAAGTACGTTTCCGAGAAGGACAAGGGGTGGTTTGACGCTGTTGTCAGTGATACTCTTGCGAGCACCAACCCTGGCATCGACACCACTCGCTACATGGTATGTTGTCAATTTCCTGTTCTGTTTTTATTTGTTCCTGCTTTGTGCAACAACACAAAAAAACCACTTGCTCCTATGCATTCTCAGAATTGATATGATGTGGATGGTGTGCGTGTGTTTGTATGCGTTTGCAATGCCGCAGCTGGGAGGTGCATGGGACGCTTTCATGCCGCGCTTTATCAAGTTTGGCCCTTACTATGACTACGGATTCAGCAAGTTTGAGTTCAAGTATTCGCTCGTCAAGCCGGTTATCATCGACGTGAGTGCGTCTGCATTGGTGCTCTCCCGTATGCCCCTTTGGTTTGATCCATCCTGGCAATAGCGGCGTGTGCATGCAATTGTACCATTTGCAAGACAAGGCACAGCACCATAATCGGAGTTCAAATCTGCACATAATGAGTGGGTGTGGGACTATATCATGACAGCCACTGCACACTGATGTACTTCTCCCCTCTCCCCGATCACTGTGAACTGCCGCTGCTCTGGCAGATCCGCTACAAGGTCTTTGCGGGGGCCAAGCTGCGCATCCGCAGGCCCTCGGCGGGCAAGGAGACGCGATCGGTCATTCCCGTCTTTCCAAAGAAGCCCAAGAAGACGTGGGAGGTGGACATCCCCCTCACTGTCTTCACCGTGAAGCTCAAGGTGTCTGCCGTCTCAAACAACCGCGCGACAATCGACATTCCGAAGAACTTCAAGTTTGACGTTTGGGGCGCAGTGAGTGCCGTGCCATGCCGTGTTGTTTTGTGAAGTGTTTCCGCGGCCATCCATACAGCCGTCCCCAAGTGCTACACACAGACACACACACACATGTGTGCATTCGATGTGATTGACTTGCTGTTTCTTCCAATTATTGCTGGCGAGTTCGATTGCTCACCAAATGTCACAATGCACATGCTTTGCTTGCGCAGATTGCCGGGTCTATTGAGGCCGGTGTCCGCATCAACACAGGTATGGGCAGAGTACTTTGCTTAATATTCTCTTGTTTGCATCCGCAGATGCTTGTGTGCGTGGTTGGTTCGCCTCCACCGACGCGTTTGTGAGACGCTGGTTGTCCGGGCGTTAGTGCGCCGCTGTCAGTACAATAGGGTGTGGCGTCTTGCGTCACTGTTGCGTCACTTCTTTTGCATGTTTTCGAAACTGCATTGAAGGAGGGCTCTAACGATTACCATTTTCATTTGTCGCCACGCAGCCGAATCATGGATTCCCCAGGCCGTATGGAAGAAGGTGGGAAGCCTGCCTTTACATGACGTATTGTGTATCGAATTCGAACAGCATGCACACACACCGCACATTTACTACTCAGAGGACTTACAGTGTCACTCGGCTTCAATTTCTTTCCGTTAATTGCGTGCAGAACTTCGGTGTGGGCTACAGCGGAATGATGACCAAACTGGAAGCCCTCTCTGTGTACGCGGACATGCGATGCAGCCAAGAGCTGAAGCTCGGCGTAGCTCTCAGCGCTGCCGGACTTGCCAAGCTCGAGTTTGAAGGCCCCACGTTCGCCATTATTCCCGCCGTTACATTCCGTGCGAACAAGGATGGCTTCTATCTCGGCTTGACGGTTGATACAAAGATATCAATGCCTGTACCGAAGCTTGTTCGCACACTGTTTGCGCTCCCCACCGACTACTCGAAGGTGGGCTTTGGGAGCCGACTCGCGCGTTTGTGTGCCGTTTCGAATGTGCCTGTGCCTCTGTGTGTGTGTGTGTGCCTGTGTGCCTGTGCCTCTGCGTGTGTGCCTATCGGATCTCATTCAATGCGTGTTTTTGCTCTGCTGTTTTCGGTGTCCGCTGCTTCAGTCGAAACGGCATGCTCTTTTGGGCCATTTTTTGAAGTACCACACGCGTGTACAGCTGGGCCGTACACGATTCCCTTTCAACGGTCACAGAAGGGCATTGCACGCCCATCCCACTCACGCATCCCTATGAATCTCTTCCGCCTTCACCCCC